>CAUYRT010021090.1:0-56843 GCA_963574885.1 Lepilemur ruficaudatus
GCGGTTTTGGAAGATAAAAGACAGATCTGGAGAGAATAGTAGTGGTGATTGCACAACATTGTGAGTGTATTTAATGCCACTGAAATATACACTTAAAAATGGTTTAAAAATTTTATGTTATGTAGCTTTTACAACAATTGAAAAAAGAAAGACTGTGGGGTCAGAAGGACGTGGGACTCTAGCCAAGGTGCCCCCTCCCCGTCTTCACTTGATGAGGATGTTGTGTGGCCCCTGCGGGGAAGTTGCCAGAACCGGCTTGTAAGAAGGGTGGCCCTGCCAGTAAGAGAAAGGGGTGGTGACTCGGCCAGCTCAGGCAGCCACCCCACACCCAGAAAGGAAGCATCCATCACGGCTGGGCCCAACTCTCTCCGAGTGTTGCCCTCCACACGTCCTGCGGTCCAGGGAATTCAGCAACAGCAACACGGGGGCTGCACAGCGCCAGGTGAGAGTCCTACCAGGGCCTCAGGCAGCGGGCAGACCTCAACTTTATGAAAGACCGGTGGCCCAGCACTGCCCGAAAGGCCACCACCTTCCTTTGGAGTAGACAGAGCACTCATCAAAGGAGCCACATCTCCACGGGGCTGCCAATGTGGGCAGTCACGCCCACCAAGGAAGAGACGTTAGCCCTGGGTGGTCACAACAGACACAGAAAGGAGCCCGTCCCACAGCTGTGCTGCTCCTGGCTGCGCAGCCTCCTTTAACTCATAGAACGTGTCCGCCTGTGCCTCGCAACCACTAGAGGTCTAATCTGGCAAAATACGAATTTTCGTTTGCTTTTTATTCTGTAAGCAGAACATTCGGACCACATCTCTACAGGACCCGTCTGGGCCGCCAGCATGGCTAACACACACCTTCCCAAGTACCGCTGGGCACGCAGGGAAACCTGCACTTAGGAACACATTCGATGCTCCAAAATAAGGAGCACGCTCAAGGAATTGGGACCAATGCGCCTCCTTTTCTGAAATCGATTTATGCCATAAAACAGATTTCTTTAAAATAGCCATTTTTGTATTTTCAATAAGCTTTAACGTGAGATTTTTGCAATGAGAATAATGTGGTTATCAAAAAAGGGAGGATACGTGATATAAAAAATAAAATATTCTAATATTTCATAATAAATTTAAAGAAGTAAAAACAGATTTAAAAATTCTGAAAAACATAATAAATCCACATGTGCTCATCATTCAACTTAGGATATTAATTAGGATTAATATCAATTAATATTATTAATATTAATTAGGACATCAATATTAATAGAATGTTCCCGAAACTGCAGATGTCCTCTCCATGCCCTGCCTGACCATTTCTGTCACCCTCTCCCCAAATTTAACCGTCTGGTTACAATCTTACATTGTGATCACCCTAACTTTTAAACACTGAGGTGTTAGCAAATAAATCATATACTTCAGAACCTCCAGAAATACTTGCCAAGAAAATGGACAATTACTTTTTCTAGTGTTTTCATATTTTATAGAGAATTTAAACCTATTCACAAGGATTTTTAAAAGATGCTTCTTGACCAAATGAAATGTACTCCAGGAATGCAATGGATTTTCTACATTAGACACTCTACGAAATTTCATAATGCAAAAGATCTAAGTACAAATGCTAATCATGAAAAATATCCATAAGAAATGTCATCAAATTTAACATCCATTTTTTATTAAGGGAATGTCCACCATAAGTCACCAGTGAGAATATTCTTTTTTTGGTGAAACATGCATTTTGGTAACATTATTTGACATAATTCTGAAGCATCAGTCGACACGATAAACAAGAGAAAGTAATAGGAAATCTAGTCTTATTTGCGGATGGTAAACACCTAGAAAATCAAGAAGTCCATCAAAATTCATTAAAACTAGTAAGAATTCAGTAAAATGGCCAATGGTAAAAGCAATACACAAAATTTAACAATTTTACTACATTTCAACAATAACCAATTAGAAAGCATAGTTTAAAAATATCTTCTTCAATAACAATATTAAATGCCTACAAATAAGTTTTTAAAAATGACGTGGTTTTATTGAGATATATTTCTAAAATGGGAATAAATATAGAAACATGCCATGTAGCCAAAAGCAGGTCTCACTGTATTAATGTTATCAACTCTCACCAAGCAATAGATGAGCTCATTGAAATCTCAATGTATTATTTTGAAATTTGACAAAATTTTTCTAATGTGTATTTGGATAACTAAATATGTGAAATGAGCTAAGAAATTTTCTTTATAGAGTAGGGAAGGAAGTTTGCAAGTCACGTACTAAAATCTTCTAAGTTTACAGCATTTAAAATAGAGTGTTACTAACAGTAAAATAGACAAATATTAATAGAACAAAAGTACCAAAAATGAACTGAAGCATATACTGGGATTCAATATTTAAAATGCTAATCCTAGCACTCCGGGAGGCCGAGGTGGGCGGATTGCTCAAGGTCAGGAGTTCGAAACCAGCCTGAGCAAGAGCGAGACCTGGTCTCTACTATAAATAGAAAGAAATTAATTGGCCAACTAAGAATATATACAAAAAAATTAGCCAGGCATGGTGGTGCATGCTTGTAGTCCCAGCTACTCGGGAGGCTGAGGCAGAAGGATTGCCTGAGCCCAGGAGTTTGAGGTTGCTGTGAACTAGGCTGACGCCACGGCACTCACTCTAGCCCGGGCAGCAGAGTGAGACTCTGTCTCAAAAAAAAAAAAAAAAGAACCTTCCTTTGTAATAAAACTAAAAATGGAGCCGTATACTTAATAAACGTATTATATTTATTATTCTCTTTGAATTATGTGTCTCTGTTGCTGTAATGTATGTGTGATATATATAGGAAGGCATATGCAAATCTGCATTTTAACATTTAAAAATAGTGTCTGGCTGCTCTTTCAATTTCCAAGGCTACTCTGGTGATTGACCACACAGGAGATCTAGTTTGACCTCCAGAATGGCACTCCTGCACATGGTCTACACTGGAAACATTGCTAGATTAGTAAAGAAACTAGACAAAAAATCCTGTACAAATACATATCGCACATGCACACACACTATAAAACAAATACAAGCATAACTAAACTGCAGTCCAATTGAATAGAACAATAAATAGGTAAGAGTTCCTTACCTGTTAGAGGAACTTTATGGAACAGGTATGAGATACTTAGTATCCATGAGAAGGGCAAAACAGGTTTGGTGAAAGATAGGAAACAGGACATCAGGGAGGGGCATAGACTTGGGGTAACCAATGCATGTGCAAATGAGAAGCTGCTTTGCTTGACTGAAGGAAGAACAGAGAAAAGAACAGCTAAGTGAGGAGGCATTCATTAGTATGTGCCCTGCCATAAAAATCCATGACTCAGATTTTAAATACTATTCAAGAGTTAATTGGGCAAAATATTACCATGTTAAAACGTCATCATTTTAAAGTTAGCATGTATTTAAAACTATGTCTAAGACACATTGCTGAGTACTTTCCACCCTTTGACTCATTTTTTTTTCCTTCCAGAACATCCATGAAGGAAGGATGAACTCAGGTGTGCCCTAGTATAGAGCAGAAGAAATGCAAGCCCAGAGATGTTAAGTATTTTGCCCAATCTTGGTGAGTATTAAGGCTTGGACTTAAATGCAGACCTCAATCTCTAGGCTGTACTGTGAATGTTACAAATATTTTTGAAGAGTCAAATAGATGCGAAGGAGAAAGAGAAATCAAGTGGCCTCATTAATCCATTTCTCGGATCCTGAAATTTCTGTTTTGCAAGAGTTAATTTTTTTCCTCATTAAAGTTGATACAGTAAAACCATGCTAGAAAAGAAATTTGGAAAAAAGCCTAAAGGTTATGAAAACCAAGCTATAGGAATTTAGAGAACCTGAGGTGTTGCAATGATTAGAAATGTGTGTTTTATAAAATACGTTTTAAAACTGGAAATGTTTGTTGTTTAGTCATAAATTTATACTTTAACTTGATAAGTTCACTAAAACACTGGCACAAGGTGCTGTTTTAAGCACATTCCTAAAATACGTTCAGAGACCATGTGTTATATGAAAATATATAATTGAACACTTCTATTGTATAGAAAAAAATAAGTAAAGAATGGTTACTAACCATTTTTCACATCAAGTTTTCCAAATGCTTCACAACTATGTCTTAAGGATTGTATGTGCTTAGTAAAATTCTCATTTTCCTAACGGGATTTGATGGAGCGATGAGTAGAGGAGTTGGCTCTCACAGCAGAAGAAACATAGATGTAGCAGAGAAACACCTGTGATGACTAGAAATATCATTACGGTGGGAATTATTTAAGAATGGGGATGATACCCACCTTCTTGGCTAAAGACATGGGAAGATAAAATACAGGGAAAGAACTTTTTAGCTTAAGCATCTATAATTATTTCTCAGGTCTATCTTCATTAGACCTCATTGATCTCATCTAAGGTTTTGATTAAGTTCTGTAGAGTAGAAAATAAGTGTCTAGAAGCATTTTTCAGATCATATGTATTTCTGCTAATTTGCATTTTTGTGTCCATGGAAACACACAAAGATCCAGAATCTCCCTTCTCTTTTTTGAGTGAAGGGTACATTTTCCAGATATTTTGGGTCATAGAAACATGAAAATGTAAAAAAAAAAAGAGAGAGAACAGAAGTTCTCTGAGAGTCAATTTCACATCAATTCGGATGATTTCAATTACCTCGTCATGCTCGAATTTATCTATCTATACTAAAAAGCCATGTGCTTTTGGAAACCTCTATAATAATATGCCACATGTAATCACAATTACATAATTATACAATAAAAAATGATTACTTAAGTAACATTACCGGTTAACCCTGGTAATTACCTATACATGTATGTGGGCAAACAGATACTTAGCTACGGAAGACAACTGTTTGAATTTTTTTTTTTTTTTATGATGAACTGTGGCAGTTCTGCCCCAAGGAAAAAAAAAAACACTCAAAACTAAAAAGGCATAGCTTTGATTGCTTAGCCTATGAATAAACTTTCCAGAATGCTTTTTGGATTTGGCAAAGAAAAATGTTGCAACCCAAAGAATCAAAGACAACTCGCTGAAGATTTGTGTTGGGTTGATAAATAATTCAGCAAGATTTTTTGGTTTGTCTGAAACTTTAAACAGGAGATACTGTAAATGAGAATAAAGTTGGAGAACTAGATATTTGTACAAGTAAAATCATGCTTGCTCCAACTAATAATAGGGTTATATTAGTCAAGTAAGCTCCTCCAGAATCACTGCCCCACAGAGCTGGAACTGGAACAAGAACAGAGACGGAGAGAGACAGAGCCCAGAGCTCTTCTCTAAGGAAACGTCTCACTCATACCTAACCCTGGCAAGCAGTTCTTTCCAAAAATACTTAAATTTTATAGGTTGCACTATAGATTGTGCTATCTATTTGGTTAATTTAATTGAATGAAGCAATTACATTTTTCAAGACATTTTTCAAGAAAAGAAACATAAGCTTGTCAATTTAGTGAAAGAGAAGTCAAATGATTCAATTGAATTGACCTTTATTAAATCAAAGAGGACCCAAATTGTTGGCTGGGGAGATAGAGCCAAAGAATAACTGGGGCAATTCCATGCACAATTTCCTTAATGCTCTACCAGTACTCGACATTATGAACATTGCCTAGTGTGGTTTACAACAGAAGTCAAATCAAAGGAATATATATATATTTATATATATATAAATGCAGAAAATAAAATATTGATGGTGATTAAATGTTAAGAAAGAACTCATTCAGTGGAAAACTTCTGAAAATTATTTTTCCTGTTTTATTTTGCTTTTTATAGAAAACTTTCCTTTTAAAATCTGGCTCAACGTTGAAATCTATGTACTTTTCTCTTTGCTTCTAAATTTGTTAAAGAGATGTACTGTTCTACCTGTAACTGTCAATAGAGATCAACACACAGTATCAAAGAAAAATTGTATTGATCTGTGACCTATTTTTCTTATTTGTGTCTTTGTTCTCTGATCTATCACTGTGCTACAAGTTTCTTAGAATTTCTCAGCTAAAAAATGCATAGTAATCTATATTTTTTTAATGACAGTATTTCTTTGTGCTAAATAAATGAAAAGTAAAGATAAGCTAAGTATACTAAGCAGCAGATAAATCACATTAAATTTGGCTGAAAAGAAGTTTATAAAATTGACATTCACTCCCAAACTAGCCTTTAAATTACCAAAAAGACACAAGTGCAAACATCACGTAGAATGAATTACCAACACTGAGTGTCAGTTCTTTCTAGCTGCTTAGGTATGCGGCAATGAAATGACCCATGGGCAAGAAAAATACACATTTTGGTTCTGCAATATGCACTAAATAATCTGAAGCAGGGGCAGCCACACAAGTTCTAACACTTGTGCGATCACACAAGCATTCTACAGAGAAGGGGTTAAGAAGGTACAAGGGGATAGACTGATCTTTTGTGGAAAAGAAAAAATAAAAGAATGAAGTTTGAAATTTTCCAGATACCAGCAAATGAACTCTATTTTTTTTCCCCAAGGAACAAAAGCCAAATAAAGTCATCTTTGTCTTACTAATAAAAGTCTTGGAAAACACAACCACTAAACACAGGTGTATATCCTTACAAGACAAAGAAAACCAACAAAAGCTTACCTGAGATGTTAGTATTTTAGGAATATTCAGTTTCCCTCTGATATTAGAATACTAATGTTTTAAAATTTATTTTAAAGAAAAACTAATGGCTGGTTAAGAGGTACTCATTTATAGGTAATTCTGTGGTGTTATTAGGTGGATAATAAGACTTTGATGGAAGGTTTAATGTTTACTTTTTCCAATGCCATAAATCATGTAATCTTCCAAAGTTTTGAGTTATGACGGTAATGTGTTTGGCCAGGTCTAATTTTGTAAAATTGATGATCAGTAATGATCATGGCAGGATTTAAACTTAACTTGAAAGGAAAAATCTGTGGGTAGTAGAGCTCTGGAGAAAAATCAGATTATAGTCATGAAATACATTACACATTAATAATCATGACTTGGTTTGTACAGTGCTTTATAGCTTTCAAAGAATGTGTCATACTGGTTATCTTTTTTGATGCTCACAAACTCTGTGATATTATAAAATTGGGATTATTATTTCTACCTCACAAATGAATGAATAGGTTCACAGACTCTAAGTGGCTTTTCTCCATTCTCTCAGATCTCTTCTTGGAGTTCAGGGCCTGGGTTGAGTGTTTGCGGCATGGACAGAAGGCGTGGACCCTCTGTGTCACCAGTCAGGCCTCTGAGCCACCATGGTCACTCTGAGGCCATTGTGGGTTACAGTCTTGTTACCTGACTTGTATTATATATAGTCTTTGGCCCAAAACTCATCGTGTAGTACAGTAAGACACATGGGAACAGTCTGAGCTTAGATTGGGTGGTGCTGCTTTTAACCCAGCCAAAGATATATAGACACCATGAGGCCAGAGGAATCAGTCTGAGACACATGAAATGGAGAAAGATTGTGAGCAGGTCAGAATGGAAAGCAGGAATCTGAAACAGAAGGGGGAGAAACTTTGCTTTGCATGTAAAGGATTTTGGTTTCTGATAGATTTACATTCTGAATGAAATTATTATGTATTAATTCTGTCTGGAAAACACATAGTCATGGCTGGTTTTCTAACCAGAGTGCTAGTGGTATGCTTGTTTACAGTAAGAAAAACAAAGCTTTGGGTTGAAAATGCTTGGTTATTTGAAAACTTTTTATTATAAAAATTGTGAGATATATACAAAAATAGGCCTAGTGATATTTAAAAACCATTTGCCTATGATCTAGTTTTAATAATTATCAAGTCATATTATTCCACCCACTCCCCTACATTATTTTATAGCAAATCCCTGATCCCATATTATTTCTTTCTAAATATATTAGTGTGTATCTATAGAATATATGCCTTTTAATTATATATTAGACATTGTGTATTTAAAAAATCCAGAGATAATTTGAAGTCTAAGATGAATTCTTCCAGAGAGGTTTTATGTTTGCTTCTGGAGAAACAGATTTAGCCAGGAAAACTAGCTTTCCTATGATTGTAGAGTTGGGATTTAAACTCAGGTCCTCTGACTTCAAGCCTAATCCTCTTTCTATCATATGAGCTTGTTTGAAAGAAGGAAGAAAGAGAGCTTGTATTTATTATAGCTCTAGTACCTATTATAGTCACTGAACTATGTGTTTTATATACTTTACCCACCATATATGACTTTTTTGGAATGGTATGTGATTAAATGTAGAAAGTATATCTTTTGCCTAACCTGGTGAAGCAGGTGTTGTTATTTCTTTTCTTTTTTTTTTAAATGAGGAACTCTTAGAGGATTAATTAAATTGGTCATGGTAAAGTGCTACTAATTTACCATTTAATGTTTAAGGTTTTGTCTTAAAATCCATTATCCCTTATAATAGAGTTTTCTAAATAGTAAAACCTGTAAAAATATATTTCTTTTGGATCTGCAGTGCATTGAATAGTTTGATGCATATCTGTGTATTAACATGTATTATACTATTTCTATGAAAAAGTATGTGTGCTGATTTTGAAACAACTGTTCTACAAATAGAATTTTGGGACATAAATCACAGTAAACTGAAATACGGATAGGAGATACTGAGGCACAGGTCAGTGTGGCCGCTGCAGGGATCCTGGACACCGCCATTCGCTTAATGCGGCTTGGATTCTACTATGCCTTGTCAGGCCTAACTTGCTTTCTGCTAAACTCATGGTTTCATTGAACATTATGGTTAATTTTTTCAAAACTATTTTTATGGTTATTTTTTAGTGATTTAGAAAACTATCCAATTTCCCTGAAATGAGATCTCCCCAAGGGAATTCTTGATGAGCCCATCATGTTAAAATTGTTTGAGCCACAAACTATGTTTTTAGTCTAATAAGGTCCAAAGCATGATTTACTGAATAACTACATGTCTGTGTCACTTCTGAAAAGGGTTAAGAGGGTAACTCTGGAATCAAATTGACTTGTATTTAAATCTCAGATATGCTACTTGCTAGCTGTGTGTTTTTTGATAAATTATTCAACCTCTCTTTCTTCAGTTTCTTCTTCTGAACAATAGGAATGATTAAAAGAATGCCTGCTTCATAATGTTTTTGGTGAGGATTATGTAAAGTAATCCACATAAAGTATTTAGTGAATGCATTATAATATGAGCTATTAATTGGGAGGATTTTTGAAGATATAAGCAAAATTCTGTATGTGGGAGAATTGAAGCACATCCTACCTTATTTCCTTCCAGACTTAATGAAGGTGAGTCCTTTAGGCTCCATCTGCTTCTTGGGTCAGGAAGGATTAGCTGTGGGCCCTAATCCACAAATCATTTCTTAGTGGTACTCCAGAAACTCTTTAGTCTGTTTGCATCTCCCATATAGGCATGCCCACATAGTTGGTTCTCTCTCACTCTCTTTTTTTTAAATTAATGATTGAACAGAAGTATAAGTTTCGTACCATAAAACTTACCCTTTTGAAGTATTCACTTCAATGACTTTTAGTAAATTTATCAAATTGTGAAACCATTACCATAATCTAGTTTTAGAACATTTTCATCACTCCAATGTGATCCCTCATACCTACTGACGGTTAATCACTGTTCTCATACGAGCCCTAGGAAAACACTAATTTACTTTCTATCTCAATGTGTGCATTTTCCTGTTCTAGATGTTTCATATAAATGGAATCATACAATGATATCTGGTTACTTTCATGTAACATAATGTTTTCAAAGTTCATCCGTGTTGTAGCACATATCAGTATTTCATTCCTTTTTATGGCTGAGTAATATTCTGTAGTATAGATATACCACATTTTATGTAATCATTCATTGGTTGAAGGACATTTGGGATGTTTCCTATTTTGGGCTATTATGAATAATGTAGCAATAAATATTCGTGTAAAAGTCTTCGTGTGAACATATAGTTTCAATTCTCTTTGGTATATACCTAGGAGTAGAATTTCTGTGCTTTATGGTAACTCTCTGGGTTTTTTTTTGTTTGTTTTTTTTGTTTTTTTGAGACAGAGTCTCACTCTGTTGCCCTTGCTAGAGTGCCATGGCATCAGCCTAGCTCATAGCAACCTCAAACTCCTGGGCTCAAGCGATCCTTCTGCCTTAGCCTCCCAAGTAGCTGGGACTACAGGCATGTGCCACCATGCCCGGCTAATTTTTTCTATATATTTTTAGTTGGCCAATTAATTTCATTCTATTTTTAGTAGAGATGGGGTCTCGCTCTTGCTCAGGCTGGTTTCGAACTCCTGACCTTGAGCAATCCGCCCTCCTCGGCCTCCCAAAGTGCTAGGATTACAGGCATGAGCCACTGTGCCCGGCCTGTAACTCTGTTTAACCTTTTAGGAAACACTAGATTATCTTCCAAAGTGATTGTACCATTTTACATTGCCACCAGCAGTGTTTCAATTTTTCCATATCCACACCAACAGTTGGTATTGTCCTTTTTAAAAATTATAACTATTCTAGTGGGTATGAAGTAGTATTTGATTGTGGTTTGATTTGCATTCCCCAAATAACTAATGATGTTAAACATCTTTTCATGTGCTTATTGGCCATTTGTACATCTTCTTTGGATATATGTGTATTCAGATCTTTTGTCCATTTTTAAAAAGTGGGTTGTCTAAAGCATACATTGGGGAAAAGATATCTTATCAAGAAATGGTGCTTGGAAAATTGGGTAGACACATGCAGAAGAATGAAACTGGATCACTACGTATCATCATATATAAAAATTAGCTCAAGATGGATTAAAAACTTAAATGTAAGACCTGAAACCATAAAAATTCTAGGAAAACATAGGAAGAACTCTTCTGTACATTGGCCTAGGCAAAGAATTCATGACCAAGACCCTCAAAGCAAATATAGGAACAATAAAAATAAATAAATGGGACTTAATTAAACTAAAAAGTTTCCACATAGCAAGGGAAATAATCAACAGAGTAAATAATATAGAATGGGAGAAAATATTTATAAACTCTGCATCCAACAAAGGATTAATATCCAGAATCTACAAAAAACTCCAACAAATCAGCAAGAAAAAAATAAATAACCCCATCAAAAAGTGAGCAAAAGACATGAACAGATTGTTTTCAAAAGAAAATGTGCAAATTGTCAGCAAACATGAAAAAATTCTCAACATCACTAATCATCAGGGGAATTCAAATTAAAACTACAATGAGATACCACCTTATCCCTGTCAGAATGGCCATTACTAATAAGTCAAAAAACAATAGATGTTGACACAGATACAGTGAAAGAGGAACTCTTATACACTGCTCGTGGGAATGTAAATTAGCACAATCTCTATGGAAAACAGTATGGAAATTCCTCAAAGAACTAAAAATAGACCTACCATTTGATCCAGAAATCCCATTGCGGATATCTACCCCAAAGAAGCCATTATATCAAAAGATGCTGTATATCTTTTTTGATAAACCAAATGTTTACCACAACACAATTCACAATTGCAAAGATATGGAATTAACCTAAGTGCCCATCAACTAATGATTGGATAAAAGAAAATGTGATATATATATACACACATACACACACACACATACATACATACACACCATGGAGTACTATTCAGCCATAAAAAGGGATGAAATAATGTCTTTTGCAGCAACTTGGATGGAACTGGAGGCCATTATTCTAAGTGAAGTAACCCAGGAATAAAAAACCAAATACCAAATATTCTTACTTATAAATGGGAGCTAAGCAATAGGTGTGCATAATCATACAGAGCAACTTAATAGGCATTGGAGACTCAGAAAAGGCAGGGTAGAAGGGGGTACAGGATAAAAAATTAGCTATTTGGTACAGTGTACTCTATTCAAGTGATGGGTGTATTAAGAGTCTAGACTTCTCCACTATTTGATTCAATCATATAAAAAAAAAAAACACCTGCATATCCTAAATCTATTTAAATAAAAAAATGAGTTGTCCTTTTATTGTTGAGTTATAAGGGTTCTTTATATATTCTGGATGCTAGATCCTGATCAGATATATTATTTGAAAATGTTTTTTTCCCATTCTGTGGGTTGTCTTTTTACACAAAGAAAACATTGTGCTTTGAAGCACAAATGTTTTTTAATTTTGACAAAGTCTGATTTGTCTATTTTTTAGTTGTCATATCTAAGAAATCATTGCATAATCCAAGGTAACAAAGATTACACATACACTTTCTTCTAGAGGTTTTATAGTTTTAACTATAATATCTAGATGTTTGATTGACTTTGAGTTAATTTTTATACATTGTATGAGGCAGGAGTTCAACTTTATTCTTTTGCATGTGGATATTTAGTTGTTTCATTTCAAAAACTAAAAGATACAAGGCAGGGATTGAAATAGGGACTACATCAATACTAATATAGATTGTGTCACAAGCTGTGTCCTTGAAATTGATTTTCCTGTGATGAAATACATCTTTATTATTCCCTTGGCAGTGGGCTAGAGGAAAAGGAAGGAATTGTTGACAGATTTCTACATGCAGTCAATGGTAGCCAATGTTCTGGCGAGGAGGACTCACGGAACATTACCATTCTTGATGCAACACACATGTTGGACTCAGGAAGGCGTGAAGAGAAAACTATTGACAATCAAAATAGGATTTGCATATGCTGTCTTTGCTGATGGACAGTAGAGTCTCCTATACCTGCCTTGGGCACTTAGCTGTACTTGTGGTCAGCCTTAAGGAATTCTGCCTAAGGGATTTGGTAGACTTTTTAAAAAATCAAACTGAAGGAAATGGGGCGGAAGCAATGCTCATATGCTCTTCCTAAACAGATTTTTTTCTGATATAGAAAACACTGGGAGAAATAGGTATAGAGGAGCTGGCCATTTTATACTACAGTGTGACATAAAAAGAGGATAAACATACTAGAAAATGCTACAGAGTGGAATCTAGAAATATGTCAGTTCAGTAACAGGAAGCAAAGGATAAACAAGAGGATTATTCTATATTCTAAAAAATAAGATAACGGCATTTGTTCCCATACAGAGCAGAAGAGGTCCCAAGAGCCAGGTGACTGCTTAACAAGCAAGCTACTTTTTAAACAAAACCAAACTAAATAGATAGATAGACAGACTATGAAAATCAGAAGAGTGGAGTGGCTAAGAGAATGTATATCAGGGCAATAGGCCCTGGATATGACTTCCAGATCTGCCACTTACTGGCTCTGTGAACTTGGGCAAGGAATTTAACCTCTCTGGGCCTCCATGTCCTCTTCTGTAAAAAGGATTAATATTATACATACCTCACAGAGTTGTAATAAAGATTAAGTGGATCATTATGTGTTAAGAACTTACAAATAACTGGAACTCACTAAATAGTAGGTAGGTCTCACTATTTTAATGCCTTTTCTTTTTTAAAATTATGTATATTTTCAATTCCAACTGACAAACTTGGAGGTCATTTAAAGCTTAAAACTCTGTTCCTCCTACTTTTGTATTAAAAGTAGTATATAAAGTAGTATCAATATTATTTGATGATAGCAAGAAATCTAATTCAATGTTTAATGGAGTATTAAATATACTAATTACCTGGTGCTATTGATTCATACTAAAATTAGCAATTCTGAAAAGAGGAATAAAAAATAAATAAAAGCTCTTCAAATGACAATCTATATTGCTTTAATAATATATGTATAGATGACTAATACACACCACTTTTGAAATGTTTGCATATAAATGTCTATTCTTATAAAACAGTTTTTACTCAGGAAAATGGAACAGAGAGAGTTAGGTTTACATTATTTTCATAATAGATACATCATTGAAACATTAAGTCTAAACAGAATATTTGAAGATTTAAGAATACTAATGATCTTTTTTGTGAAGTGAGAAAATTCACATTTTTGTAAGGAATTACCTTGAAAATTTGATTTATATAAATGTATGTGTATATAATTTAAAGTAGAATCAAGAACTATAAATGTATAAATGGAGTTTAATGTATAGTTTCAGTTTCTAGATGCATTGTCACCTCTAGATGATCAGGAGACCCAATGTCCCTTTTCTTTGTGATCATAGAGCCTTTGGACATGCTGCATGAGAAACAGATGTCCTCTGTGGCCAAGGCTAAGGTCAAAGTATTGCGTGGGACTGCATAACGTGGCCTATAGAGTCTGGACTAAAGAAATTCCATTGCCTTTTATGCAGCCACCTCATGAGATAATCCTATTCCACTCAAGTGAATGCAACTGAGATCTTCACCACTCTCTGTGTCAGTCTTAGCTTTATCTCTGTAGCTTAGTTTTTCAATTTGACATGAAGTGTTTGCCTCTTCTCTTCCTATCTAAATCTGTGGACTTCTGTGTTCAATAATGCTCCCTAAGGTAATTTTAGCCTCTGTGCTTTCTTCTTCCATTCCTCACTGTCTCCCTATTTATTTCCACAAAAAAGTCAATTTCTATCCACCACCCTCCTTGATCTGGCTGCTATAGTTTGTCCAGCCATCCTGTCAGAGTTTTATGGTTTGTTTGCACCTAAGGTATGTAACGCTACACTGTTCATAGTGATTGCCAAGCAATGGCATGTCGTTAACCCCCAAGGGAATTCCTAAGTTCCCAAACACACTCATTCAAGAAGGTCATCCTCCAGACATCTGTCTTCCTTTCTGACCTGTTGCCGATAAGTGACAGCTGTTTGGCCTTACTTAGCTCATATCGTGTGCATTGTCTACCACAATCGTTACATTCCAAGAAATCCTATGCTTCTTACAGGGCGCTATATTTGTTCTGAGATGCCAACCTCGCCAGCTGGGTCTGTCTGTGGGCACAGTAATTCCCCCTGCAGAGTTCCTGTTCCCAACAGCCCCTGTTCCCAGGAATGTTCCCAGGAATGTTCACCTGGAGAGACCATACATCACCAATAAGGAAGCACTTCACTCTCTGCAATCCTGGGTCACCCTTGCCTACAGTGACCATAACAGTTCACGGTTGTCCTTCCAGCAGATCTCCATTGTCGGAGCTCAAAGGAATAAATCCCCAGAGCCACAGAGATGCGCAGTGCCCACCACAGGCTCCATTCTTATCAGTTACTGTATGGGGCAAATAGATGCATTAGCTTATTAATACCCCTACATACCATGCCTCATGTTTACTTTTGATCACAGTCTGCTTGCCTGTGTAACATTCCCTTCCTCCCTAATCCCTCCCCTAGTTATCTAGCTATCCTTCAAAATCAAGCTCAAGTTGCCTTCATGGACCCTGTCTCTAACTGACCAAGACCTGTGAGATTTAGCCCACTCTCAATTTTCTTTAGGACTTTCTTTTCCTTCCACTATTTTTGCCACTATCACATTTCTTCTACAGAATTCCTATATTTTTTAGAGTTGGAAGGGACTTTAGATTAACAATTGATCTGTTTGCTCTTTCACGCAAGTGATTAACCAAGGCCCAAAGAATCTAAATGACTTTCGCAAAGGCTCAGGCTCCCTTCCTCTGACCCTCCTCTGAGGACATCTGAGACTCCGCTTTTCTAGGGCTGGTGTATTGAAATTGAAGAATACATTAATAGCACTGGCCTGCAGCTTTAAACTGCAGAGAAAATGGAGGCTAAGTCTGAGTCCTGGATAAAGAAAGGCTCAGGAAGACCAAAAGTTTCAATTTCAAGGGGAGAGGCCAAGACCAACAACCAGCCACCAAAGGAAGCAATCACGTTTGAGTGCCTAGTGTTAGGAGCTGAGCCAGAAAGCATGCACTGTGGCAGTGGTATCCAACGACATTAGAAACCTTTTAAAAATATAGTAATTAGAAAATAAGACCTCAGGGAAGAAGCCACTAGGAAATGCACACCAGTTCACATGCAAGGCTGACATAGTGGCAGTGTATATACATATATGTATACACACACACATATATGTATTTATGTATATATATTTACTTCATATGCATATGTACATACACATATGCATATATGTATATATCTACACTGCCGTATATATGTGTATATTTGTGTATGTGTAAGTGTGTGTATATGCATATATATGTCTTTATTGTGAGTTTATTGTGTACTTCATTATGAGTTTCTTGAGGGCCATGACTATTTTCAACATCAACATTGATACCTGGAGTACCTACCTATGCCTAACTCACAGTATGTACATGATAAAAATTGGTTGTCTATGATGGTGAATTTCACCTGGTTCTTAGGAGACTTTCTCAAGTAGCTATGCAAGTCTTAAACTCACAAAATGAGGGCCTTAAAGAATTGCTAACTTTGCTAACTCCCCTGGGACTGCTTTCTACCTCTGGGTGGCCTAGGTGTTGCTATACTTCTATCCTATACCTACTATTTGAATGCTATACTCAAGCAACAAGTGTATAATAAAAACTCTCTGACTCTGTAACGGTGATATCATGCTACTCACTAGTGTTCCAGAGGGAGTCAGGCCAGTTGCCACCTGAGCATCCAGGTCTCTCTGTAGTCTTTGGAAACTTCATCTGGTGTGGTGGTCTGATGGCAAGAGAACTGACATGGTCCACTTAGCTGACTTTCTGGGAGAGGCCCATGTTAGATTTAACCTAACTAGTGCAGACAAGTTAGCTGTAGTTTAAATTTTTAAGGGCCATTTGCAATTAGCATGTCAGAGTTACTCAGAAAGAGTGATGTCACATTCAGAGCAGGCCTGTCTGAAGTCATCATCACCACCTCTCTCACTCCCAGGACCCTCATCCTTTCCTCTGTCTCCTTGAAGTCTGCACCTGCTGGTCCTTCTGAGCACGCATTCCCAACCCTGCCTAGGCAGAGCTGCCCAGTGGCATTCTCAGCTCAGACTCATTTATTCTCCTGCCAGAACTAGCCTCTTCCAAGGCTAAGATCTGATGACAAAGGTGCTTTGAATTAAGCTCGAAATAGACTGTCTAGTGCTCAGGAAGGAAAAGCAAGACCAAACCTGTCCTGAGACTTGGTGAACTTTAGTATAAAGGGAAAAGTGAAATTTTAGCACTCACACCTCTTTTAGAAACTACACGTAAGAGGACATTCCTGTTTTGAAATACCAGTGGGGTGCAAATGGATCATGAGGGAAATTCGATAGGTATGAGAAAGCATTTGTACCGACCCTCTGACTGCTGACATTCTGGTCTCCCTCAGACCCTTGGAAGTGGTGATTCCTGCCAATCACTCCTTATCCAGGGTGATGGGGTTGGGGATGCATGGCTAATGGAGGCCTTTTGTGAATTCCCAAGCCTCATTTGCATCATTAATTTCATCTTTCTTCCCCACTAAACCTCTGGAACTGCTAAATGATGTGGGTGGAGATTTACTTTCCTGCCTACCCTCTGTCAGGTGCTAACTGAGCTGAGAAGAGAGGTCTCAGCTCAGGTCCAAGGACCACAGTAAATTAACGAATGGAAACCCTAAAAGATTCTTGAGAGTAAAGAGATTCCTAGCTTCCTGGGAAAGGCCAATGAAGGAAGAGGGAGCTGTGCCTGCCAGAAGTGGATGACCTCATGTAGGACTTGAGTACATGTCCTCATCCGGGTTTCATGCATCCTGGGAGCCCTCAACAGTTTGCCTATGAGCAGAAGTACCCTTTCCCTACTCCCAAATTACAGTTAGTCATTTGGGCATAACTAGTATTGATGGTAAAAGAGAAAAAGAAGTATTCATTTATATAAATTAAAGAATTAGGGAGAAAAGTTGAGCAGAAGAAACAGTGTGTGAGCTGACACCCATGGGAAAATGGTATCCCATGATATATGCTTGGATTTGGGGGTTCCCGAGGCTGGGTTGAACAGACACCTCCAGAGCCCCCTTTCAACTGTTGACATGGGCGCAGAAGTGCTCAAAGGCAAATCAACAAATCCTTTGCATACATGTTAGATTTACAGAGTCCTCAGCTATTACTGCAGTTGGAGGTCTTCAGATATTTTCAGTCCTGCATACTCTCTCCCAACCCTCTTCATCACGGATACTTTTCACAAACAAAAATGAACTTAGCTTTAGTGGTTGGAAAGATTTTTACTTCTCTCGCAGCTGCCACCTCCTAAGTTTGTAGAAGAGCTGACTTTGTGGGGGACCAAATGATGTCATATTAGTCACGGCATCATTTTTCAAGTGCTGAAAAAATCCTCCCTCCACCTGCAAAAATAAAATGGATATCATTCTTTGTAGATTTTTATATCATGTCTTAGGAGAAAGAATCCACCACTCAAACTCTTGACTAGATATCACTTTATCCGGTAGTTTAAAAATAATGTTATGACAAAAGGACTATTATTCTCCCTCCCATAAGAGACTGAGATGTAAAGAGAAAGCAGATCTATGGGAAAACATCAAAGAAATGCACTTCCCATGTACCTTCTCCAAAGAGCAATGACACTTTTATGTGAAATGTTACAAATAACGATACTTAAAATTCCTTTCAATCTTGCTCATGGTTTTGAAAGTTTCAAAAAGATTTCCCCCCAAATGTGAAACAGCTCCAGAATGTTTATGTCACTGATCTTTTCCATATTATGTAACTACATGAGGACAGGAATGATATCTTTCCCTTGTTTTATATGCTGCTTATTATGTCAACTATGAACTGATAGTCACTTTAAAAGCATTGACAACAATCATGCATTTCATTTGTTTGATGTTAAATATTACTTATAGTTACAATGAATGCATCATTTATTAAAATATGTTAAGGGCAAAGATTAAGAGATGGCAGGATCTACATTGTTTTCTAGCTGTAAGTTAAGCAGGGGGCAAGGAATATCATACTTAGGCACACGCTGGTTATCACAGTCTGGCAGATTGACTAGATGTGGCAAATTAGTTTCGATAAACTTAAGAAAAATATTGGAACAGGATCTCAAAGTACTGATAAACAGAAACTTTTCATTGTTCCCATGCAGACAAGGGTGGGTAAAAGAACTCTGAAATTCCACATCGCCGGTATTCTCAAGCATGAAAATTGGGTTAGAAGAAATAGTCTACGCATATTTTAGGCAGCCTGTGGTCACTCTGGTTAAAAGTTCACAACCAAACCAGAATTTTACCAAGTTCACAACAAATTTTCAAGGTCAATTTCTTTTGAAAATACACAAAAGCCTTCTACTTAGACATTTTAGTTCATTGATTCAATCAAGAACAAATTAAAATTTGCTGTTCCATGGCAAACCAAATCCATATTTAAACCAGTTGGTAAATCTTCACGGAATAATTTCGGGGAAAATAAATTAGTGTTTCTTTGGTTTTTCGGTATTGTTTATTTCTTTTCTCAAGTTTGCTCCTAAATGACTGTCTGTCCTTGAATAAAATTCCTCTTTCAGTGTACATGCCACCATCTTTCTGGCTGGGCAGAGAAGATCCCCAAATTTTCCTTTAGAATTTTAGCAGTGAGTACAAATCTATTCAAGAGGCATTAAAAAATACAAAAAAATAGTTTCATTTTCAGAGGAAAATAACAGATAAAAACCCAATTATGTCCTCAAGCACAGCCAAATTGGTATTACATTTGGGGGCTGTACTACCAAAAATCTTATCCAATGCCTGTGTGTTATCATGGGAGAAAGCAACAATTTCATTAAAATTACTCACATGTCCTCCAGAATGTGAGAAGAGTTAGGAAAGATCCAAATTTGTTAAAGGAAGATATGAAGCAGTTCTCTCAGAGTATGAAGAATGTCTGAAAATGTATCAGCAAGTACAGCCATTTGGCTCTCTCCTGCCCACATATAAGACATTTCCTCCTTGAGCAAAGTCTTTGTGCAAAGCATTTGCTGCTGTCTCCTTGCCTAGCATGGCCGCCGTGTGGGCCTGGCTTTTGTAGTCTTTCACATGCTTAATCTTTCCTAAATTCCTTTTCATCATTAAAACTATCTGCCTGAGGTCTTCTTCTCTCAGTGTCCAATAGAGAATTAAGGTTTTAACTCTCATACTGAAGCACCCCTGTCTCCTACAAGTTATGTGGATTATGTCAGAAGGCACAAGAACTTAGATGACAGTGTGTGCCTTTGAGACTTTCTGTAGGCTTTCAAGAATGGACACTCATCTTCCATCACAAACATATATTTTAAAAAATTAACCTTATTCATAGATTCAATTTTGTTACAATAAAGTCTTTCAGGTGTGGAAGCTGTTTCCTGTACTTCTAATGTGACTCTGCAAACCTATCCCTGATTCACTTTCGTAGAAGATTTCCTCATTTAACTTTTAAAAGAAAATCTATTTATTTTACTTGGGGAATGATTTCATTAAGACTGCACCCCCCCAACCCCACTACCACTCCTCCAAAAACTAACAATTATGAGTATGTTAGGAATTACATTAAAATATGTGCTATGGCAAGTAAGCTATTCAAGGTTAATATGCATTTGCTACTAATGAGATTAATGCATCAACAGTAGTTTGAACTGGATAACCTTCAAGATCCTTTATAATTCTGAGTATCTATTAATATAATTCTAAAAGTGCTCTTTTTTAACAAGCATAAATCTTTGTTTAATAATTTCAGATATCATAGATAATAAAATTACACTAGACGGGGTCTTAGGATAACTAATTCAAAATCTAGGTCAGTCTCATTTTGACAAAGGAAAAAAAAATTGAATACTTAAAATCCCACAGTTAGTAATTCAACCCAGATCTATTTTTGCCATTTCACACATTCCATATTGCCTCTAGAAATGTTTACTGAAGCATTTGAGAAGTTAAACATTTGACATCTATTTTTAATGATTACCATTAAATCTTTAGCATGCATACTTGACATAAGTTTATTGCATCTGCATTCCAGTTCTCTTTTGACTCAGATCCATCTTTTTTCTTCTGAAATATATTTCTAGTATTTGTTTGTTGTTTTAGTGAGGATCTGTCTGTGAGTGATAAAAATTCTTAGTGTTTACCTAAAAATGTCCTTATTTCAATTTTATTTTGTGATAATTTCATTGGGTTTAAATCCTTAATTGAAAAATATTTTCCCTTAGAACTTAGAAGAGAAGATTACATTGAATTATTTGATGTAAAGTCCACTATCAATATAAAGAACACTTTCTCTGTAGGTAGTTTACCTTTTCTTTTGTTTTTTTTTCTAACTCTATCTCATACTTACTCATCATCTTTTTGAATATTCTTTTCCCTAGATTTTCTATATTCTCTACCCTTGATCAGGTGCTTACTCATGTATACCAACTTGTGTTTAATATTCTCCATCTTTTTGTTTCTGTTCTTTATTTTGCATTATTTCCTAAGACCTACCTTCTCGTTCACTAATTCTCTCTTCAACTATGTCTAATCTACTTCTTAACTCACCTGATAATTTAGCTGATTATATACTTTGGTAAAGAAAATTTTAAATGTTCAATTTGGTTCTATTTCAAGTCTGCCTGTTTATTTTTTATTTATTATACAGACTTGTTCTTTCATCTTAGTTTCTATTTCTTTTTTTTTTTTTCTTTACCTTGATCATAATTTAAACACATTTAGTTTATAATCCTCTTCAGGTTCTATTACCATTAGTTCTCATGAAACTATTTTGTCTATTGAATATGTTAGTTTGCCCTCATAGTAGTAAACATCTTACTGCAGTTCATACATTTTTATCATGAGCTTGCTCCCTCTTTCCCTTTCTCTTCTTTTTTCCCCCTAATTTGTGAGAGTCCTACACCCTGCATTGTGTGAATTCCCCTAGAGATTGGTTTCAAGTTTCTCTTACCTGAGTCTGGCAATTTCATATTTTATGTTAATTTCTTATATAGTATATTAAATTATTTATATTATTTCTTTTAAAATACATTAATATTTTATATTAGTTTTTGTCTTGGAACTCCACATAATTAGATTAATATCACTCCAAGTCTTCAATCTTTGCCAGATGCTGCCCTTTAGTTTCTTATAGGTACTTTTTTTTCCCTACCTACAGTCTCAGATAGATGACTTTTATTGCTGAGTTCCTGGAAAATGGAAAAACTTTCCCATTTCCATTTTCATTGTCTGGTTAGCTTTTGGTTTTGTGCAGGGAGCTTAATTCCAGTTCCCTACCTCTCTTGCGCTCAAGACCCCATCAGTTGTTCCGTTAAGGTTGTTAAAACCCCCCATATCCAGTGGATAGGGCCCATATCTGTGAATCAAACAGTCATTTGAGTTTATTATCTTTTCTGTCACCTGGGGATTTCCTTTATTTATTTCAAGTTTATTTTACTTTTATATTTTATTAAATTTCTTTTATGTGATTGAGCAATAAGTGTTGCTCCATGTGAGTGTTGTCAAACATTCTAAGGCAGCATCTAAAAGGAATTTTCAGTAGGTTCACTTCATACCTTTTCTCATCTTATTTTAATTGTGATTCTGAGATAATTTGCTGATGCTCAATTTCCCAGAATCTAAGAAAATGAAAGGACCTGAATTACCAATTGGCTCAATCATCTCTTCAGGTTCTTTAACATTAATTCTTAAACATTAGCAATATAACATCTAAGGAAACAGTACATTCCATCTTTAACTGAAGCCAATTTCTTCTTAGAGGATCAAAACTTTGTAAAGTCACGTTGTTTGAATCAAATCTTGAAAGACAAATTAATCTCTCATGAAGCCGAAAAGGGGTATTTTGGGCATAGGGAAAAAGATGAGTCAAGACATGAACATAAAAGAGTATAGCAAGATCAGAGAAATGCAAGTATTCCTAGAGGACAAAAGCATAGGGAATGTTTGAAAATAGAAAGAGGTGGAAATATTGAGAATTGAGGCCAAGGAGGTGAGTAAGGATCAGATCAAGGTGGTTCTTTATACCCAGCTAAGAAATTTTTACTTTGTTCCTATGGGAAATGGTAAACAATTATAGAGTTTTAAGCTTATCAGCTTCATCCCTTAGAAAGAGTTATTTTTTAGGGCATTGTAGGGAAAAATCAGAAAGAAGACAGAGCTGGAAGCAAAAAACTAATTAGGAGTTAATTGTAGATTAGAAGAAAGTTAAATAAAAGAGGACTAATGGGAATAAAGAAGAAATCAACAAATACAACAGATATTAATGAGCAACTATTGGTTGGACTTTGTCATTGTTTGAACAGTGCCATCTACCATGACTTTAAATATAGAAACAGGTTTGGAGACATGAAAATTACTGTGTTTAGATATGTTGATCTTGAGGCAACTATGGGACATAGACAATTAGGGATCCCAGAAAGTTTATCTAGCTTAAATATATAGATCTTGAGAAAGTCAGAAAATTCTTTATTAGACTAAATTCTCTCTGGAAGCTTTTGCAGAAGAAGAAAAGGAGAAAAGGAATTAGCTCCTTCAATGATTTCTTAAGGGCTTTTATTCAATCAATCAACATTTATTTAGTATCTGCTCTGTTCTGGGTACTTTGCCAGGCACAGGAAATCTAACAGTGCATTAGAAAAACATGTTTCTGGCTGTTCCCCTCCCCTGAATGGAGCTTATACTCAAATGGTAGAGAGATAATAAAGCAGTGAACAAATAAACAAAAAATATGGATTAAAATAAAAATCATAAAGTAGTAAGGAGTTATTTATGAAGAAAAATAGTGTAAGGGCTCACTTAAATACAGTAATTATGAAAGGCCTGTCTTTGGAAGTTCCATTAAAGCTGAGAGATCTAAAAAAATGAAAAAAGGCCAAACAGAATACCAGAGAGTTTCAGGTAGAGGAAACAGCAAGAATAAGTACCTTAAAGAAAGAAAGAAATTGGTGTGATTAGAAATATCAGCAGTCCCATAAGCCTGACACATATAAGCTTAAGACAATGGTGGAGAAATAGATAGAAAAAAAATCTTAGAAGATTTATAGATGCCTTATCATTCTAGAGTTCATAGCAGAACTAAATTTTGCAGTCATAAAAATTAAGTGTATAAATTGGAACTTTCTTATTTTATCTATTCCTGGTTTTATATTCATTCTCGAGGGTCTATTTTCATTGATGGCAAAAAATTTAATCTTAATAGTCCAGACCAAACCTTGTCAATTGAATTTTTCTTAGTTTCTTTTTGGGTAAAGGTCAATCACTTTAAGGTTATCCCTTCACCATTTTCATTCTCTTATCTCTGGTAATGATCTATACTACTGAGTATGTAGAGATGAGAAGGAAAGAATATATCTATCTAACTATATATCTTATCTATTGATAAACAGATAGAAATTGATCAATAGATAGAAGTATAGATATATATAGTAATTATATACCCTGATTTGCTTGCTCTGATCTTGGCTTATTTCTTTGTCCTGGGGTGCCATATGGTTTAGCAATTATTCCAAAGTTTTACATTTTAATGAAGTGTTGTTAATAGTAATTTTACCAAAATAATCTGAATTGAATTTGGTATACCTGACCTTTGTACTTATAGCTTCTACCTTAGTCCCCCCTAGTTGTGTGTGCAACATGTGCACAGTGAATAGATTTCTCACTTTAAATTTGATTAATCTGAAAGATTACCAGTAATAATCTGCCTCTATATTTTTTTTAACCTTTCTCAGACTCAAGAGAACTAACATATTCCTCTTAAGGTCAGTATGTGAGGCAGTTACCATAAAATGAAATGCACTAAGTCATGAGCAACTAGGGAAGGTGAACTCATTTATATCTCAAGTGGTAGTGGGAAAGTATTTGACCCTGTTGCATCTGCTGGTCACTTGGTGTAACAGCCAGTTGGGCAACATCCATTGCCTGTGGCATACGCACAGTCCATTAAGCTATGCCTTGGGAACAGAATGGAAACTGTCAAAAAGTATATATTATGTATCATGAAATATGTGCAGAAAGTATAGGTTGAGCATTCTTGCTATAGAATACATAGATAGTATTGTGATTGCTCTTGCTATGGTGGTTTTGCTATTTTTTGTATGTTGTAAATCTAAAGCTAATTATTTAATGTATTATTTGGTGTATCAGTCAAGAGACAAATACCACACTAGTTATCTGAAGAGGTATTTGAATGTAAAGACTTGTTAACTAGATGTGAGTTGTTAACTAGATTGAAAGGGTTACAAAAACTGATTTGGATACCATTTCTTTCTTTCTCTTGCCAGATTGCTCTGGCTAGGACTTCCAATACTATGTTGAATAGAAGTGGTGACAGTGGGCACCCTTGTCTTGTTCCAGTTCTGAGGGGGAAAGCTTTTAATTTTTCTCTATTCAGTATGATGTTGGCTGTGGATTTGTCATATATGGCTTTTATACTGTTGAGGTATGTTCCTTCTAAACCTATTTTGTTGAGGGTTTTTATCATGAAAGTGTGCTGGATTTTATCAAATGCTTTTTCTGCATCTTTGAAGATAATCATATGGCCTTTTTTTGCTTCTGTTTATGTGGTGAAACATGTTTATCAATTTGCATATATAAACCACTCTTGTATATCTGGGATGAAGCCCACTTGGTCATGGTGGATTATTTTTTTGATGTGCTATTGAATTCAGTCTGCTAGTATTTTCTTGAGGATTTTTCCTGTATGTTCATAAGGAATATTTGTCTGTAGTTTTCTTTTTTGTGTGTGTCCTTTCCTGGCTTTGGTATCAAGTGATATTGGCTTCATAGAATGAGTTAGGGAAGCTACTCTCCTTTTTGATGTTGTGGAATAATTTCTGTAGGATAGGTATTAGTTCTTTGTAGAGCTGGTAGAATTAGGCTGTGAATCTGTGTGGCCCAAGGCTTTTTTTGTTGTTGTTGTTGGGAGATGTTTTATTATTGCTTCAACCTCATCTCTTTTTATTGTTTGTTCAGGATTTCTATTCCTTCCTGATTTAGGGTTTGGAGGTTGTGTGTTTCCAGAAATTTAGTCATTTCCTTTAGGTTTTCTAGTTTGTGTGTGCTCATGGATGATATTTTGTATTTCTGTGATATCAGTTGTAATGTCTCCTTTTTGATTTCTGGTTGAGCTTATCTGAGTCCTTTCTATTCTATTTCTGGTTAATCTAGCTAGCGGTCTACTAATTTTGTTTACCTTTTTAAGAACCATATTTTGTTTCATTGATCCTTTATTTTATTTTGGGGGGGTTCCATTTATTTTAGTTTGGCTCTGAGCTTTGTTATTTCTTTTCTTCTGCTGTCTTAGGGTTAGATTTGTTCTTCTTTTTCTGGTTCCTTGAGAGGTGACATTAGGTTGTTAATTTTTGATTTTCTTATCTTTTTGATGTAAGCATCTAAGGCTATAAACTTTCCCTTTAGGAATGCTTTTGCTGTATCTCACATATTTTTATTGCCTATGTCCCCTGTCTTGTTCAGTTCAAGGAATCTTTTGATTTCCATCTAAATTTCATCATTGACCCAAGTATCATTCAGTAGCAGGTTGTTTAATTTCCATGACTTTGTGTAGAATTAAGTGTTTCTCTTGGAATTGACTTCTAGTTTTTTTCTACTGTGGTCAGAGAAGATATACGCTATGATTTTGATTTTTTTGAACTTGCTGAGACTTGTTTTATGGCCTCAAATATGATCAATCTTGGAACATGGTCTATGTGCTGAGTAAAATGTATAGTAATTTTTGGATAGAATATTCTGTAAATGTCTATTAGGTCCATTTGTTCTAGAGTCCTGTTTAAGTCCAGTGTCTTTTGCTGATTTTCATCTTCAATGATCTGTCTAGCTCTGTCAGTGGAGTATTGAAGACCCTGGTAATTACTATGCTACTGTTTATTTTTTTGCTTAGATCTAGTAGGATTTGCATTATGATTCTGGGAGCTTCATATATATTTAAGATTATATGTCTTCATGGTGAATTGCTCCCTTTACCATTATATAATGGTCATCTTTGTTGTTTCCTACCATTGTTGATTTAAAAACTATTTTATCTATTTGAGAACTACAACTCCTCCCTTATGCGGGGAGGAATTTTTGTATGGAATGCTTTTTTTTTGCATTCCTTTGCCTTCAGTCTATGTGATTCCTTGCTAGTTAGATGTGTTTCTTGGAGAAAGCATAAACTTGGAGCGTGTATTTTCACCCATTCAGTCAGTCTATTCTTTTAAGTGGGGCAGTAAGACTACTCACATTCAGTGTTAATATTGATATGTGGAATACTGTTTTTTTCACCTGTTCAATGATACCTTGTTGTTTTGTTTTCCCTTTTGTGCCATTGTTTTATAAAAGCAGCGAGCTTTAACTTTTCATTGTTTTTACACTGTTGGGTATCTCTTGTGTTGTTCCATGTATAATGCAGTTCTGAGTATTTCCTGTAGGGAAGGTCTAGTGGTGACAAATTTCCTTAGTGTTTGCTGGTTGGGAAGTCTTTATTTCTCCATCATTTGTGAAACTTAGTTTTGCAGGATACAAAATTCTTGGTTGGCAGTTCTATTTATAAAGACTAAAAGTGGGCCTCAATCTCTTCTGCCTTGTAAAGTCTCCACTGAGAAATCTGCCAATAACCTGAGAGTTTTCCCTTTGTAGGGTAGTTGTTGCATTTGTCCTGTTGCTTGTAGAATTTTATCCCTCATTTTGACTTTGGCCAAGTTGATGACTATGTGTCTTAGTGATGTCCTATTTGCTATGAATCTTCCCAATATTCAGTGACATTTTACTGTTAGATATATGAATCTCTGGCAATACTAGGGAAGTTTTCCTCAATAATTCCCTTGAATAAGTGTTCTATACTTTTTGCTTTTTCTTCTTCTACCTCAAGGATACCTAAAATTCATATATTGTTTTGCTTCATATGGTTCCACATTTCTCTGATTGTTCATTCTTCTGTATTTTTTTTCTATATCTTTGACTGACTCAGTTAGTTTGAAAGCTTTGTCTGTAAGATCTGAAATTCTTTCTTCTCCTTGGTCTAGTTTGTTGCTGAAGCTTTCTGCTATATTTTGGAATTCCCTAAATGACTCTTTTGTTTCTTTAAGTTCTCTTATATCCTTTCTTATGTTGCCTAGCTCTTTTGTGACTTTTTCATTGATGTCCTAAAACATTTTTTTGGCTCCTTTATGTTGGCTTTCAACTTTCTCTTCAATCTCATTCATCTTATTTTCTATCCATATCCTCACTTCCATTTCTGATATTTTGACAATTTCTTTTTGGTTGGAGTCTATTGCTGTATATCCATTGTGATCCCTTGGGAGTGCTGAACTAGCTTATTTTTCCATGTGGCCAGAGTTCTTTTGCTGGTTTCTTCTCATCTGAAACCTTTTCTCTCAGCTCAGGACAGATATGTTTGCAGTGCACCTGTTCTCGTTTGCTGAAAACTCACCTACTTAGTGAGAAGAAGGAAAGGTCCCTAGACGGTGCTTCTATAACCTACTCTGGAAAATTGACCCAGCAGGGGAACAGGGGCAGATGCACTGAAACCCTGCAGGGCAGCTGATCTATGTTGTCCTGTTCCACTGTGATTGTTACAGTCCAGGTCTGTGCTGAATGATCTTCCTGTGGAGTGGTGGGTTGTTCCTCAGACTACTGTTGGAAACTGGGGTTGGGGGCTGAGCAAGTCCCTCTCCACAGAGGCTGGCATTGTGGGAGATTGCTCTGCTTGGGTCTCCTTGTGGTGGTGACAGTGGCAGCTGTGTGAGGCTAGCAGTGGTCATGGGTTCTAACTGGGTCCAGGTGCAATGGTGGCTCAAGGCTAGGGGGTCACTGGTAGACACTGGACTGTGAGGCAGTTCCTACCATGTAGCCAGTGGGAGCTGGTGGAGGAGGGCAGCAATGTGGCCCTGCAACAGTGCCCAAGCCTTGGGAACAGAGCTGTGGGTCCAGGCAGCAGTGCTGTCACCTCAGAGGTTGAGCCATGGGGCCCAGCAGTGGTGCTGGAGCCTCTAGGGTAGGGTGCTGGGCCCAGCAGCAGTGAAGGAGCCTTGGTGCCTGGGACACCAGGACTGACAGTGGCATCGAAGCCTCAGGAACAGAGCTTTGGGGCCCGACAGAGGCACTGGAGCCCAGTGGTGGGAACTTGGGGCCCTGTGGTGGTGCTTGAGCCTTGAGGGTGGGGCCACAGGGCCTGACCTCAGCAAGGGAGCCCAGAAGTTGGGATTGTGGGCCCAGGAAGCAGTTCTAGAATCTTTGTGGGAGATCCACAGGTCCCGGTGATGACACCAGAACCTCAAGTGAAGAACCACAGGTCCCACTGATAGTGTTGGAGCTTTGGGGGCAAGGGCCCTTGGCAGCAGGAGAACCTAGGAGCTGGAGATGTGGCCCGGTGGCAGCACTGGAACTTCAGGGGTGAGGCTGGGCAACAACACAGGAACTGTGGGCACAGACCATGGGGCCAGGTGGCAGCTTGGGAATCAAGGGGTGAGGCTGTGGGACCAAGCCACAAGGCTGCTGGGGCTCTCCCCCTGACCAGCTCCCAGAGGCAGCTGCCACAGGGCTTCTCAGGTGGCATCTCTGGCACCTGATCTATTCAGATCCCCCTTGGAAGAAGGGGTGCTTGACTCCCTGTCACAGGGCATGTGAGAGTATCCACTCTCCCTGCTTCCTCCCCAGCTGGTAGGGTTGATGCAGAAGTGGCTGCATGAAAGCTGAGCCTTGTGTAGACTTGGCGCTCTGGACCTGAGAGTTCAGAATGGCATCAGTAGCAGTAACCTGGAAATGGGAGCCCCAGGTCCCTGCTCTGCCTACTCTCTGGTCCAATGTCACTGCACAGACTCCAAGTAGCTGCCTGGTCAGTCCAGAGGTCTATGGTGGTAGTGGGGCCTCACAGCTTGGGCCCCAGTGCCTGCAGGGGGAGTATGGAGCTCCAGGGCTCTTTCCTCCTGCCCTTCCCCACATGTAGATGGCTCCCCAGGTACCTTCCAATCTTGCCAAGTGGATGGCCTCATCGCTTTCTCCTTCACTCTGAGCATCCCCCCATTGCTTCTCTGGTGATTCACAATGCTCTTTCCAAGAAAGGCCATCCATCTGCAACTTTCGATCCTCTCCTTGAGAGTGAGTGTGCGGGCTGCTTCTAGTCTGCTATTTTGTCTCTCTTTTATTATTTGTTTTTGCAATATTAATACGGATACAAATTTGACAGAACACAGCATGTTATGAATAAAATAATGTCTTATTAAATTCAGAAACTTACAGAGAAAAACAGTCTTGAAATTGGTTGTGCTGCACAAATAAGTTACAACTCTACCCAACAAATTTTAATCATTTTTCTTTTGAAATAGCAACTGAAAATGTCAAGATTATAAACATTGAATTAACTGACCACAAATATTTTATGTTAAATCTTATGATAAATACAAAACAAACAAGCAAACAAACTTTTTTCAAGGCCATACATACTTTCTCTCTTGCTGTTCATCTTCAATCAGATTTTAGAAATATTTCAGCCTTCAGGAGAACTTGTTTTTAAATCAACCTACAAGTCCCTATAATGGTACTGCACATTTTCTGAAATAACTCTGCATTTAAAAAATAATTGTTTGGAAATATTTTATCAAAATATTCAATGAATTATAAGCCAGAAAACTTCAAGTTTTGTAATAACTGTAAACAAAGGAAAATTTATCCTTACGAAAGCAGGGAGATGAACAAATTAAATGATGAGATTTCCAGCGGTATACAAGATTTAACTTTAAAATTCTGTAAATGCCTTTGAAATCACATATAGGGAAAATTTTTTGATCAAACTCTTTTTTTTTGGTAATTGGATTATATTATGTATTGAAATGAAATGAAATTAAAAAGATCTATGATTTTGCAATATCTATTTGGCAAAATATTAAAAAGAATTATGAATAGAGAACTTATGAGTTTTGCCTTACAAAATATTTGTGGAAAAGGGAAACTCCAAATTAAGGCAAAAATGCACAACTATAAAAATATATAAAAATTTATGCATATATAAAAATACATGCACTGATACATTTACACATTTTATAAAAATTAGAATTGAGAATATTCTTCACTTAGTAGAATTTTCTCTGAGCTTGCTAGGTATATTGGCACCTATAAATAGGATATTTCGTCTAAATTAAATTATTATAGGCTACAGATAAAAGTAAATATGTATCTATTTCAAATGTAACTTTAAGAAGATTGCAGACAATTTTTGAAAAATTAAAAAGAATAAAATCACAAAGAATAAATTATATAGAAATAATACATTATTATACATATTATAGAAAAATATCAATGAGTCAGTATTGGAGAAAGATATGGTTTGTGCTATTTTTACATGTTTATACAATCACACAAATGATTTTATATTTTGCTTTAATCTATAAGGAAATATGTCATTTTATTTTTTAGAAAAAATTTTATTTTTGAAAATAATTTTTGTCAAAAACTATGTCACCCAATATAAATAACGTAGCCAATTGGGTGTTCAATGAATAAATATTGCAAAAATATAATTCTAATTAATTTTACTGTCACCTTTCATTCTCAAAAGTATCTTAGCTCTATGTCTTAGTCTGCTTAAGTTACCATCACAGAATACTGTAAACTGGGTGGCTTAAACAACAAAAATTTATTTTCTCGTAGTTCCTGAGGCTAGAAGATGGAGACTGGGGTGCCAGTATGATCTGTTCCTGGTGAGAGCTCTCTTCCTGACTTGCAGACAGCTGCCTTCTCACTGTGTCCTCACACTGGGGGAGAAAGATACCAAGCTTCTGATATCTCTTCTTATAAGAGCACAAATCCCATAATGAGGGCTCCACCCTCATGACCTCGCCTAACCCTAATTGCCTTTCAAAGACCTCATCTCCAAATATAATCACACTGGAGGTTACACTTCCACATACGAATTTGGGGTGGGGTTTACACCTCAGTCCATAGCACTTGGACAACACATTTTTTGGCACTGTACCTATGAATCTTATTACCATGGAGTAAGATGCATCTGGTTCACTGCCATGGCATTCTAGATGCACAGTTCTTGCTTGTTTCTGCTTGTCAACATCTAGCTCCACAGCAAATCAAAATGAACATGTTTCCCTTTAATCTCTGTTTTCTAAGAATAGGTCATTCTTTATCGTCTTGTCTCTGTCTGTGAAAAATCTCTACTCTCTGGCCCTCTCTTAGTTACTTCTGTGCTCCTCTTAGGGGTACAGTCCCTCCTTTCCATCTCGCTAGAGGGTATGGAATTCTGTGAGGCTGCCCACAGGCATTTTGCCTGGACAGTTCCCTGCACCACTGCTACTCTATTGCTCAGATGCCATGATGAATGTTGGGTTTCTCTATGAGGCTTGCAACCTCCTTGGGAAGCTAGCCAATGCTTCTCTGTGGTCTGGGATACCCTCAAAATAATTTGAGGTTTTTATTGTTCCTTCCCACTCCTGCTACTTGCCTGAAAAGATGGACAGTGGGCTACTTTTCAAAGACTCATCAACATCTAACATCCAGTCACATCCCATGCTATTTCTCCCCTCCCAAAGAGTCGACTTTATCTTTTTTTGGAAGAGAACTAGCTCTTAAATCATACCACAATATTTACATAGACATAGTTTAAAATTTGGCTCTCATTTCTACAAAATGCTTTTGGAACCCTCTATCAAATAGTTTCACACTTGTAATCCAATGCCTCTGGGTTTCAAGATGATTGTGGCTAACATGAGTTTAAAAACAACAATAAATATTTAAATAACTTCATTGTTTCCTGTATCTACACTTGTCCTCTACAGTGAAAGCTAGTGGCTCCATAGGGAGAGGGCAACTACAGGAATGCTGGAAGGACAAACTTTAGTTATTATCTCAAATTGTACTGCCAAAAATGCTGGAATTTTGAGACTGGAAAAAATCCTTATAAATTATTCATCAAATCCACTCCTTTGTTTTACAGATGTCCTATGTAAAGTGAGACCCAGAGAGAATGAATGAGTTTCTTATAAGACTACACAGGTTCTGAACAGCAGAGGTAGAACTGTAATGGACTTAGCCTTCAACAAGTACAGAATTCTTCATAAACACTGTTTCCTTCTCAATATATTCTACTTTTTCTGAATTTGTCTCAAAATATGGCATCAAGAATTAGAAAGAACACTTCAAGTGTGTCCTGAATATGGTAGTTTTCTGGTGGTCTGCTGACCCCTGGACGATATGCTTTTTAGTGTAGCCCATGACTCTCTCATTTTGAGTTTTGATAGAGTCTCATGTCAGTGTTGATTTGTCTTAAGCATACACATTTGTGCCAGCGTTTCTGTTGAGCCAGGTCTCCTCTTTCTATATCATGTGTTTTGTTTGTGGAATTACATTCCAACTCCAAGACATCAGAGTGTCATGGAATAAAGTTGCTTTAATAATGCATGTTGCTAAGGGAGAGGAAAATGATTTATACTGTAAAAATGAAACCCTTTCCAATGAGTGTATAATCTAAACCTTAACTGCTTATTAAAAACATTTTTCTCACAGAGTTGGACCAAATTTCTTTCCAAAGATTTTCTGTTTCAAGTACAACTTTTTAGATACCAATACTTTTGTGAACCACATCCTTTCCAGCTCTAGGAACCCAGTATTCTAACCTGTCCTATGAGACAGCTTCGTATCTCGGCAAAATTATGTGAACTATATCAGAACTTTAGGAGAAACAGTTCTAAACCCGTCTTAAAATAAGGCCAACACTATATCTATATATGAGCAAGGATTCAATGTCTTTTTAAGCATGAATTTGTTTCTGCGTGACACTTAATTTTTCTAATTGGACTTGTCACTTAAAGCGGAATGCAAGAGGGATTATGATCCCTGAGTGTTATCGACTTATTTTTCCTCTATTTGTGGTCCATATAACCATAAACAAGTAATCATGTTCTAATCTTAAGAAATGTGGGTCCCAGGTGGCAAATGAATCTTTATTGTTTTATTATCTTAATTGGAAAGTTATCTTACTTATTCCAAATTAATCACGTAGTTTTGTTTTACTGTTCTCAGTATTCATTGAAACCCTCTTAAGCAACAAGGTCTTATAGTGTATTTAATGCACACAAAACATCCTTTAACAGCCCAAAGCAAATTTTTCCATTTTCACAAATTTTTAGTCTGTAAGATGAAAGGACAAATAAATCTGTTAAGAACATTATTACAATTTTAGGGCCTAAACATAGTTATTTAAAAAAAAAAATACACACATGGAAATACAAATGAGAAATAGCAGAAAACTTAATGCAAATGTAAAATAATTTGTATGATTATTTCCTACAATGCTTTATCTTTGAAATATGGTATTTATAAATGTGCTTTGCTTTAAAAAACAACAATACATTGTATATAAGCCAGAAAGCATGCATAGCAGCTCTGTTTAGAAAATAGCAAAGTACCATGTAAAAGGCCTCTGTTTAGCTAGCCCACCCACCAACTAGGGGGGAAAAGTTAAAATATAAAAAAATGAGGATTGAATGCATGGAGTTGTTACCACTGTGTCAAACATAGGATTTTATTTTGTAAATAGTGCTCACCAAGTGGAGGCTTAGAGTAATTATTCAACAAATTTATTCAGTAGGTATCTAATTTGAAAAATCAATCCAGTACAACTTTCCTTGTTTTTTGTTTTGTTTTGTTTTTATGTCATGGTGTTTTGTCCTGACATAATGGGGCAAACTAGAGAAATCGTAACAATAATCAATGTGTATTTTTGCAATCCATTTTCTAACTTTTACATTTTTATCATTTGATCCTAAGAACAACTTTCTGTGGAACAGAGGATAATATAAGGAAACTTAGGCCACAAAATGTAAATGATTAGAATAAGTTCATACAACTTATTACTGAAAGAAACTAGATAATTATCTAGGTTTTCGAACCTTCTAGTCTTTTTCTATTTCTATTTTTCTTTTAGATGACACTAGTTATATAAAATCTTTATTTATTGCTGCCATGAAACTGTATGTGTTAACTAGAATTATTGTGAACAGTTTACCCATTGTCTTGGGGAAACTGGGATGCTGATAAGACCCCTAAATGCTCTCAAGTTTCCCAGTTGCACATCTCTATCTCCCTGCGTGGTATCATGTGGGTCCTCAAACCACACACGTGTAAAACGAAATTCACTGTCTCCCTCCTGGAAGCCTGTTTCCTGTGTCTCACGTAGGTGAGCCTGGCATGCCTAATTTGCTCTTACCCAGCAGAGAGCTCCTTGAGGGGAAGGCACAGTGCCGGCCCACGGTGTAGAAGGTACAAGCTGCTGCCCCAGCCCTGGGAGCTCTGCCAAGCTCCCTGCCTGCCATCAGCATGGATCCAGTGTCCCCTCTGCTCTGGGGTATCACACTTTTATGACTTTAAACCTCAGCTTTTCCATGCTTCTTTTCCCTTCCTAAGCCCCTGTGTGCGGTCTCCCTCCTGGCCCAATTCTTCCTGATCTCAAAGGCCTATTTTCACAGCAACAAACTCCCTTTAGCCTGGATCCAGAACTGCTCCCTGGCAGAACACTCCATGACTCCGTGTCCCTTTGGTTGGCTCCTGAGGGCAGAGAGAACAAGACTCAGTGTCATGCTCCTCACTCTCCACATGTAATCACTTGTCTATTTCAGCTGCTTCCATCTCAGAGAGTCAATTGCCATCATTCTCTCACATGACTTCATAGCTCAAACCCCCGTCTTCCCTTGCCCAGACTTCACTCGTGAGGAGCAAATATAAGTACAACCCATCATTTTACTTCATGACAAGTGGGGGAAAATGCAGGTTTGCATGATCACCAGAGATAGTCTAATCTTTCTGGTAGCGAACTATACACATACTCTGAGTTTGGAGGAGATAGAATACATCTGTACTCTTTCCACTGGCTGTCTTTTTGACTGGCGTCTACCTCGTGTGGACAACAAATTCTGTCCGTGCTTGGCCTCTTTCCCTCCTTTTTCTCCATCTCATCACTCTAGACGTCCCTCTACCTCATGCTGTACTTTGCTCAAAAAGTCCAGAAGCCAGACAGCCATTTTCACCCTTGTGGCCAAAGCTGGTGAAACTTTATGCCCTGGATTCTTGCACTTTTCTGAATGATGCTCTTACACAAACTTCTCCCTTGCTCATGTTAACCACCACCGATTGTATAACTTTTTAATGCATTATTATGCTAAAATAACATATAACTGTAACCTGAAGTGTCTTCCCTGTGAACTCCAAACTCATGTATCCCACTTCCTCCTTTACATCTGCACTTGAACATTATATCAGCCAGGGTTCAAGCACAGAGACAGAACCAATAGGAGATATTATGATATTAAGAGATGTATTGCAAAGAATCGGCTTATGCAATTGTGGGGGCCAACCAGGCAAGTCTGAAATCCACAGGGCAGGCCACCAGGAAAGGCAGGCTGGCCTCTCCTTTGTGACTGAAGCTGCAGGACAAAGGCGGTATTGCTTCTTCATTAGGGGAGCCTCAGCAAGGCTCTTAAGGCCTTTCAAGTCATCGGATGAGGCCTACCCAGATTTTTCTAGGTTAATTTCCCTTAGTGAAGTCATTGGTTACAGACCTTAATTGCATTTATAAAATAACTTCACAACAACACTTAGATTAATGTTTAATTGTGATGGGGTATAGAAAATGCTATCCTAAAATATGATTCCTTGGCATACTGAGCATTTTAAGCTGAAGGAAATTGAGAAAACCACAGAAGCAGGAAGTTCTCTCTATCTTCTCTTGCCCTCTGTCTCCTGAAACAAGCCATAGAAATTGAAATTGCCCTTACCCCATTCTCCCTGAAGCAGGTCATAAAACCTAAGAAGGTTGCTCTCTGACCTTCTCCCTCCCTTCTCTCCTGATGACCCTCTCATGACAGGTGTCCTACCCTATACCTGGAGGGAAGAATGTCACACAGGGGCCAAGAAGAATCTGACAAACAGGCCTTGCTAAGTTCCCCTAGTTTATTACCATTCGGTCATACCCTTTTGTCCTCCAATCGTACTTCTGCCCGACTTTTCATAAACATACACAGTTTTCCCTGGGTCACTGAGGTCTTCATTTCTGAAGGCCCCCATGTTGCAAAAAAACTTTTGTTAATAAATTGGTATGCTTTTCTCTTGTTAATCTGTCTTATATTGTAGGGGTGTCAGCCATGAACTTTGTAATGGGTGAGGAAAGAAATCTTTTCACCTCTACAGTTGAATAACTGGGGCCTAGCCAAGTGGATACATCAAAGGCCCATCACAAGCATCTAATAGATATGTTTCAAAATTAACATGTCCATACTGAACACCTGTTCTTCCCTCCCCTCAGGTCCCCATTACAAACTGGCTTCACCTGCAGTGGCAACTCCAGCCATGTGGGAGGCTAAGTAATGGCCCTCCTAATGTGTCCACACCTTAATCCCCAGAACCTTTTATATAATAGCAAAGGAAATTTGAAGATGTGAGTAAAGGCAGGATCTTGAGATAAGGAAATTATCCTGAATTATTTGGGTGGAACCAATGTAATCACAATGATCCTAGCAAGAGGGACACAAGTGGGGTCAGTCAGGGAAGATGGCAACGTGATGATGGAAGGAGGGATTGGAGTGACCCACTTTGACAACGGAGGAAGAAGCCATAAGCCAAGGAACACAGATGGCTTTTATATGTTGAAAAAGGCAAGGAACAGATTTTCACCTCAGATTCTTGATGGAATCGGCCCTGTTGACACCTTGACTTTAGCACAGTAAAACTGATTTCAGACATCTGATCTCTAGAATTGTAAGATAGTTTATACTGTTTTAAGCTACTAAATTTGTCATGATTGGTTACAGCAACTCTGGAGAACAAATACACCCATTTCCAATCTGAAGCGACATCCTGTTGACACTACCTTCAATACGTCTAAGATGGACCCATTTTTCATCATCTCCCCTGCCACCATCTGGTCTCAGCCTTCATCATCTCTGCTCCAAATGACTTCAATAGTCTTCTAACTGTTCTTATCTGCCATTCTCTGTTCTCCCACCCTTGTTCCCCAGTCAGCCGCAGCTAGCTCATATGGCAGCTTGGTGAGAATCAGAAAAATGTGGCTCTTCCTCCAGACAGACACAGTCCCATGCCAGGGTACGTGGTGTGGTGAGCAGAGTCCAGGCCGAATGTCCTCATGCAGAATACAACCTCCACGACCGCATGTAACATCCCTGCCTACGGTCTTTTCCAGCAGCAGTCTGAGTATCTCCTTTAAAGTGCATGGAAGTCACATCATCTCACTGCTCTGCTTCAAACTCTCACAGGTCTCCGTGTTTTACTCAGTCCTGCCACGAGGGCTACCAGCCCTATGCCATCTGGTCCTTGCTACTGCTTACATATCATCTCCTACTTCTCCCCTTCACTCACTGTTTTCATAAAACCAGACTACTTGCTGCTCCTCAAACATGCCAGACACATCTTCACCTCAGAGTCATTGCTCTTGCTAGTCCTTTAGGCTGCAAAAATTTTCTGCAATATCCAAATGGATGGCTCTCACGTCCTTCCAGTATTTGCTCAAATATCCCTTTCTCAATGACACCTACTTACCCTGAATATTCAGTTAAAATTTGTAACCTATACCTTTACCCCCTCACTCCCTGACCCCTTTATCCTCCCTCAAGTTTTTCCTATAACACTAACACCTTCTAATACCCTACATACAAATCACTCAATTATTATGTTTATCATAAGCTCTAACAGCATAGGGGTTTTTGTTTGATTTGTTCACCCCTGTATCCTCAAATAATATGTGGTATCTAATAGGTGCCCAATATTTGAATTAATGAATAAAAGAGTCCTTTTTATCTCAATTAAGCCTCTCCTAGAAGTGCACCCTAAGCCAATATCCAGGTACAGGGAATTTATTTGGAAGGTGATCTCAGTAAACACTGCCAGGGGCATGGGGAAGAGAGATGGGGAAGAGAAAGGAGCTATGAAGGGTGTTTTCAAACCCTTTTCTTTCACTGTAGGTGGCTGGAGCTTAAGCCCACTGGAGGCCCCTGAGAACCAGTGAAGATCACAGATCTCAGAGCTGTGGCCCCCAGAAGGCTAGACAGCATTGGGGTTTTTATCCACCAAGTGCTGGAAGGGACATTTACTCTTTGGCACTTTCTTCCTGCCATGAACACAGGGTAGCACAGACTCTGTCTTTGAAAGTCCTCAGTGGAAGAGATGATCGTGGGCAGCAGGAGTTAAGCCTGTTCTCAGGGGAACAGTAAGGCCTGAAGGCTTACTCCTGGGGCACCAATGGCATCTGCTATGCGTCCCCAGCAAGAGTGAGAGGAAGGGAAACTCTACCTGCAACATAAGTAAAGTTATATTAATCAAAAAGGCAACTTGATTACCGTAACTCTGCCATTAGTTCATGTTGTGGACCCATCTTACCCCCCATGGAGGTGGGGGGTTGGCAGAGGAGATAAGGGCACTTGATGGCTATCCTGTGAGATTTCAGAAAGGGAACAGCTTTTGTTTCAAGCACTGAAGGAGAAGGCTGAACCAGGGTCCAGTAGAAGCAAAGGAGGGATATTTACTGGAACCCCCCCGGGCTACTGTTCTGGCAGTTTACAGCCGGCATCCTGATTGGTTGGTGAGCTAGCCACAGGTACTGTGAAATACTTTGAATATTAACCATTAGAAAGGGTCTATTCACTAAGCCAAAGCTGAAATCTCAAAGGGTCACCAAAGCCATGAGGATGCCCTGGGGCAGACCTGGGGATCTGGAATGCAGTAAGAAGCATCAAAGAGCAGGGAGTAATGAGTGCAGGGCATGAGTGGGTGGGTGGTCTGGGTAAATGCCTCAAGTGAGAACTGCTCTCTTTGGATGCTTTCCTGTTTTTCTGCAGCATGATATGTTGATGGATCAGATAGTTTAAGGGGCCTGGAAAAGAATGCATAAGTAAGATACCTTATAGGTATCTATACCTACACCTTATACCTATACCTATACCTATGCCTTATAGGTAGGACTGCCTTATCATGAAGTCTTTTGATATTTCAGTCCACCCAAGAGCCAGGTACATTCAGAATCTACAAAGGGAAAACGTCCCTGGTGACTATCATGATGCAGATTCCATCTACAACAGGTCAGCAAAGGATCCCTGCCCATTTCCTATTTAGGAATTGCTGGTGCCTTGGGGGTCATATTGTCCTTCTGTCTGACCCACCGAGAAGCATCTCTTTGCCATGTAAAGACAGAGTCAGCATTCTTCCCCTCCCCACCAAATTCTGCCAGAATGTCTTTGGGCCTGATGTTATTTTTCCTCTAAGTCTGTCCTCATTTTTCTTGGGTGCCTGGCTGGAGGCGTGGGCTCATTTGGATGACTGATAATGACGACAGTTAATGCTGTGGTAACTGAACATACAGAAAAGAAGTGAAAAAGGAACAAGTGAGTAATGAAAAACAGGTCGTCTGTGTTCTGCAAAGAGATCTCCACTAGAATGGTAAAAGTCAGAGTTGAGGAAGTCCCAGGCAGAAATAATGAAGTCCAGGATAAAGGGCTGTAAGAAGGCATTCCTCATTGTTCCAGATAAGTTAAAACAGCTTCCCATGGTAAGACATCACTTTGAATTCTCGTCAAAGGAAGGAAATCACTATCTCAGGACTAACGTTCCAATGGTAGCCTGGCCAGTGTGGCTTCACAACCATGACCATGCCTAAAACTGAAAGATGACTTTAGCAGCTGTTCTCACAAAATGGTTTCAACACTATGAGGTTGTAATACAGAAAAGCTAGAGCTGAAAAATTGAATATGTATTCTCTTTAGAATAAAAGGAAATGACTACAAGCCTGGTAATAAATGTGGCAGCTTACTAGAAAGGCAGGTTTAAGGAATAAGGAAACTCATGTTAGAGCTTAAATTGAAAACAGGTGCCAGGACCTACTTCATGGAGCTGTAGAACGTCAGAGCTGGAGGAGACCCAGTAGTGACTCATCCAATCCCCACATCAGATGTATCAGGAAACCCAGGTCATAAGAAGTAAAGTGACTTGTTCGGTGCTACACAAATCTGATAATGTCAGATTTATCTCCTAATTCCAAATTTAGTCTTCTTTTCAGATATTTTTATACCTCTGGTACAAAATTAATGAAAAAAAAGGCTCTGCTTTTTTTAAATAATATCTATTATAAATTTGAGGTCTAAAAAATTACACCTACCTGACCATTTTCTCTACTACTACATCCTCTAAAGCCTTGCATTTGAACCATATTTTCATCAGTGCTATTATACTTTCCCAGCATCTTAGGTGGTTCAAAACCTTGGATCCCTCCTTGAGGGTTTTCTTTCTTCATTTGACTCTTTCCTTCTCATTCTATAGCCAAAGCACCAGTATAAAATCCTCAATGTCTAAATCTACCTTACTATATCAGTGGTCTTTTACCTATACTTTTTGCTTCTCATAACTTCACTTCTATTATCAACTTTAACCATTGGGAAAATCATCAGGTCTTTTTCTGATTCCAAAATCTCCAATATTCTTTCATACTCAGAAGAGTAGGTCTAATCCATTTTTTTTTTTTATTTCAGCATATTACGGGGGTACAAACACTTTGGTTACATATATTGCCTTTGCACCACCCAAGTCAGAGCTACAAGCATGGCCATCCCCTAGAAAGTGTGTGCCCCACCCATTCAATGTGACTTTACCCATCCCTTCCTCCCCCCTCCCACCCATTCAACACCCAATGAATGTCACTTCTATAGGTGCACATACGTGTTGATCAATTAGTGCCAATTTAATGGTGAGTACATGTGGTGTTTGTTTTACAGCACAATACACAATTGCAAAGATGTGGAATCAACCCAAGTGCCTGTCAATACATGAGTGGATTAATAAAATGTGGTATATGTATACCATGGAGTTCTACTCAGCCATAAAAAACAATGGTGAACTTATACCCCTTGTATTATCCTGGTGCAGCTGGAGCCCACTTTTCAAAGTGAAGTATCACAAGAAAGTCTAATCTCTTTGACTAACAATCTCCATCATCTAGTCATACCCTCCCTAATACAATAATGAATAGCTGCTATTGCTTACTAATATGAGCCTCCAACACCTCACATCTCCTTACTGCTCCAGAAATGAGTCACATAAACACCTGCCACACATGTACACACTACATCCACATCTACCTTGACAGAAATGCTTTTCCACTCTATCTATCTGTCTTTGTCTATTTTGTGCTATTATAACAAAATACCACAGGACTGGGTAATTTATAAAGAACAGAAATTTATTGGCTTACAGTTCTGGAGGCTGGGAAGTGCCCTGGTGTCAGGGGAGGACTTCTTGCTGTGTCATCCCACGCAGAAGGTGGAAGAGAAAAGAGAGGGCAAGAGGGGGAGAAGGGATTCCACTGCTGTGATGATGAATCCACTTCCATGATAACCGCATTAGTCCATTAAAGCCCTCATAACCTAATCACCTCTTAAAGGTCTCACCTTCCAACAGTGCCACATTGGGGATCAAGTTTCTAACACATGAACTTTGGGGGATGCATCAAACTATAGCACTATCCAATCCCACGTATTCTTGAAAGCCCTGCAAAAATAATAAAATACAAACCTTTCTGGTTAATCTAGCTCATGTGTATTTTTGACTCCTCTGAACCCTTAAGCATATATTATACTGCTTCACTAGCTTCTTAACTGTTACGCATGGATATGTCTTATAAAATACTATCCCACATATCCACAGCTTAGAGCCTAAATTAAACATTTCTGACATGTTATTTTCAACAGCTACTGTACATAATGCTCAATAAATACCTGCCAAAGAATGAATGGATGGATGGATGATGCAGCAGAGTGCCCAAGGAGTTGCGCTATACTTGAAATCTTTAAATATATTAATATAGAGTCAATATTCCAAATGGTGTGTCTCTTTTATGTTGTGCCAAGAAGGGGTATCCTTTAAGAGTATACCTGCATGAATAATCACAGAAGTTCCTCATCCAGATCCTCTCTTGCCAGCTGTCTTGGGAACTCCCTGTTGTTTCCATTTGGAATAAAAAGGAAGGTGAGATAATCTCCAAAAACGATGCTTTGGAGCTGATGGCAGGCCATTCCTTCCTTCTGTCAATCAGTTGGTCAGTTAGCAAATATTATTTCAGTATATAATTTATCAGAAAATCTTTACTCTTAAGGCTTTATTCTAATGGACATTGAATCAAGACTCTCTACTTTACAATGTCATCCTATTTCTCCCTTAATAATGTTAATAGTAATAGCAAGTGATAATTACTAGTATTAATTCAGCAACTACTATGTGCTAAGTGTTTCATGTACATTATTTCATTCAGTCCTCACAACAACCCCATGAAGTAGACATTACTATACTATCTTTATTTTGCAAACAAGGGCATTTATACCCATTGTGGAGTAAGTGCCTCGTTATTATATATTTTTTTTTTAAGTTCCCCCTGGTAGTATCTAACAGCTCAAAACACTGAATAGCAAACTAAATGATCCTTTTCCACCCATCACTACCACCAAACAATCTTCTGTCTGACATATGTAACTTTATATTAAAAATTGACATCTTTTTCCCTAGGAAATTCTCATTATTGTTTTCCTTATAAATGTAATACAGTAGACTTAAGTTCACACATTTACACTGTACAAATTCCACTTCCACTATACCCACACTCTGGAATATGGAATATGTTTAACTTTGAAATTTAATGAGCAAAGTGGAATATAAAAATCATTTTTCTGATATTAAATTTCATTGGAAGTCTAGATTAAATCTATGCTACTGAAATTATTTATCCAGGTTATTATATTACATTATAAGCATGTCAGTTACATAGAAATCCTATAAAAATGAATGACCCATCAGGGACTTAGTACTCTGAGCTAGAAAGTATTCAAGGGCATCCCTCCCCACTCCCCATACGAAGTCCTTCTGAACTCGTATTTGGGTCAGTGTAACAGTGGATGAAGTTTTGAGTGGGAAGAGGAAAAAGATTACTCATTTAAAATTTAAGTGGAAATCATATTTTCAACCATTTGATTTTGGCTACTTTTTTCTGTGCTTTCTACCTTTCCCAATTGTGAAACTAGCGTAGTAGGTCAGGGCCTAAAGGTGACTTTCAGCTGTAAGCTGTCCTGAATGCCAAGGAGGAACCAGAGGAGACAGCCAAAGGGAAAGGGGTTGTGAGTTAACTGCCTGGGCCTGTCCCTAAGTTAGATTTTGTGCCAAAGGGCCAAGCATGATTTTTCCCAGAATGTCACGTAGGAGATGATGTATCTGGCATCCTTAGTAATAATGAATGAATGAATACCAATAATGAAGCATGCTTTTACCTGGAGTATGCTCTTGCGTAAATCATTAAGAAATTCAACATAGGCATAAGATCAGACAGTTGGGGTCCTGGCTCTGTCTTTCCATCTTTCAGGACAAATACTGAAGGCACTAGAGAAATTATATTGTTAGAAATGACTGACGCGTGCTGATAATTTGAATGCTTTTTTATTGAGGTATTGAAAGGAGGTGATGATGTTGCTGTGATTTTCCCTAAGGCTGAGAGGTCTCACATTCAATTTGCTGTAATATTATTCCTTTGGTGAACTTCCTTTGAGATTGTAGTTCAGAAATTAATTAAAACCACATACTCTCATTCATGAATTCTAAACATTTTATAACGGGCACAACTGTCCTCCTCAGTTTCTTTTATTTGGAGTCGTTTAACAAGGGTATGTTCTTCTTTCTTTTGCCTTTTTCACACTTATGCTGAAAGCTTAACCAACCCCATTCAGAACCAAAGAAAGGAACAATGTGGTTTTGTACTTCATAACAGCAACTGCTCTATTTATAAGGAACAGCTTTTCTACGGACTCTTGGGAGAAACATCCATCTCCGGCCCCATCTCTTCTTGCACTGGCTTTCATAGATGCATCTCTTCATGTTTATTGCCCCACCACAAGGAAGAGAAGGGAAAGCTTGGTCCCAGTTTTTTTTAAGTGTCCTTGTTTCTAGTGAAAGAAGTAAGTAGGAACTAAGTAGTGGTAAAATAATGTATTCAGGCACATTGCCCAGCCTCTTTCTCCAAGCTTCTCATAAAAGGAACCACGTCAAGGAAAAAAGGAAACTTCTGGTCCTAGATCCTCTGAGCGCTGGTTACAAAGAGTCACAAAGGTGGTGATTTAATGCTGGTTTTCCACCCACACAGGGCACAGCCCCATTGCTCCTGTCCCTGTGTTAGTGCCAAGCTAATTCATAGCCTTAAAAGGGCCAACTGAAGTTTTATAATTTTGTGTCAGTTGAATGAGTTATTTAACTTCTTAGTTTATCACTCATAGCCAGCCCTGAAATGGTCTTAGCCCTCCTAGGGTGTGCACCACAGGAAACTGAGGCAATTAGGGAGATCTTTGTCCTCCAGTAGGGTCTTTCATTCCATACGGATGCAGGGGGGAAAGTTGAATTCATTGTAGTCAATTACGAAACTAAATGTTCTGTCTCATTATTTAGTTGGTTAATAAGCCTCTATGCTGTGCAAAGCACCGGTACCTAGACTCGGTAGCTCTTAATCCTGCTATCCGTTGATTCACAGATGTCCAACTACTTAAACATGTGAAATTAATGCATAGTCATTTAATAACTATAACTTGACAGGAAAAAACCTTTAATAGGAGGAGTTTTTAAGAATGGATGCAACAAAATGGTAATGAAAATGTTGAGACTCATTACTTGGAGTTATTTGCTTTAGAAATGCCTTTTGTAGAAAACTGAGTATGCACTGTGTAGCTGTATGAAGATGGAGTGATGTAACGTAAGATGTTTATATAAATTTTATTAAATAACAAAAAACTGTTTATATACATAATTTATATATCGATTTACCCATTCTTATAATTTATTCAAAAATATGTATTGAATGAGATCCATAACTTCAAATGTAGCATTTTTTAAAACTGTTGAAGTCTAAATTCCTTCTGTGTAGTTTTCATAGACATGCCACTGTACAACACAATTGTCATCAATAACACACTTTCCCTACCAAAACCACTGGTGTAATAATTTAAGTGTGAAACTCTCCAGCCAGTGGGGAGGCAAATATTAGGGTGGTTCAGAGCACTAATGATGGAGTCAGACAGACTTGCCTTCAGATCCTTCTCTGCCACTTACTAATGTCGAAGGACCCTGGGCAAAGTTATTTGTTGAAGCCTCACTGTTTTTAGATATTTTTCATCTATAAAAATGGCTAATGTTACCAACTATCTTTCAAGTGGTTATAAGGATTAAATTTGATTAGTATGTTTCACAGAGTGGCTAGCACGTAGCAAACACTCATTTTGTTAGTATGATATGCTCCTCAATTTCCCAAGTGATTCAGATTAGTAAACAAGGAAAATATTTTTAAGAGAAAGTGGAAGCAGAAAATCTCTTCTGAGGTTCTCCTAGGGAATGTTGATGGCTTTTAAATAAAAACGGCGGTTTGTTTGCGTGGTTCCACACAGGATGTCACAGTGAAGAAAAGCAAAAGTGGAAGAATGGAATCTTTATCCATGACTAGAAAAATGTCTCTTGGGACAGCTTAACAATATGGTAAAGGCAAGACACAGAGAATGAAGAGATGCAGCAGTCTGAAAGTCACATCTGGGAGACACTTGTCACATGTAACAGTGACGAATATTAGCTAAGTAGAGAGGAGGAGTGCCAAGAAATAACAAACCTTCCAGCCGTGACAGATGACAGTATTACACCAGAAAGCTTGCAAGACAACAAATGAAGACATAACTGTAAATCACTCAAGTCAACACGATTCACAATAATGTGTGGAAGTATTTCAGAAGTGTGCCTACTCTTTTAGCAACTTAGCCGAAAGATTTGATCTTCACCTAATAGTGGGGACAAAGCTTAAGCTATATAAGAATGCTAATCCACTCTCCAAAGAATTGAGACTATCATGTATATAACTTTGGTGCCCTTCATTTCCTGTCACGTGCCATTATAGGCTAAATTAGTGCTCACATCTACATTCTGGTTACTGAAAACACAGAAAGTGGTACAGAATTCAGATGTATGTAGAAATACAATTTATCCAGTTTAGAATAACTGAATATCAAAACAAACATTTCCTTAATAAACAAGAGATAAGAAAGCATTCAAGTTTGTTGCCTACTCACTAATTTGATAAATGTGTGAGATTAACTAAGTCATCCAGTTTCTTGCCTTTTTTGGTCATGTTCTAGCCATGCAATGGAAAAATGCAACCAGGTCAGACTAAGAGAAGGGTGACGGGTCCAGCGTAGGTGGAACTGGGATCAATTAGGTACTAAGCTAAGTGAAGAGGTAGCTTGGAATAAAGGAACCAAGAATCTTGAGTTCTAATGTCAGATATTACAATACAGTAACTTTTGTGGCTTTGTAAGCGTCACTTCACCTTTAAGAGCCAAGACTTTCTGATATGCAAAGCCAAGATGTCTAAGTACATAATTTCTCAGATTCCTTCCAGCCCTATCATTCCGTGATATCAGCTGTTCCTTTTCTTGCCTATATTATTCCTTTCACTGCATCTTTCTTTACTATCTTCATTTCTCTGTGGATATGAGGATAGAGAAAAAGATTTTATTGGGCAATGGATGTGGGATATTGCTGTGGCCAGAAAGTTTCTTTTCCCAAAAAGTTCTTATGTTGAAACCTAATCATTAGTTATGATGGTATTTGGAGGGGGAGTCTTTAAGAGGTGATTACATCATAAGAACAGAGCCCTCAGGATTGGAATTAGTGTCCTTATAAAAGAGGCCCCAGAGAGCTGCCTCCCCGCTTCCACCACGGGAGGACACAGTTAGTGGACACCATCTATTAACCAGAAAACAGGCCCTCACCAGACACCACATCTGTTGGAACCTTGATCTTGGACGTCCCACCCTCTAGAACAGTGAAAAATAAGTTTCGGTTGTTCATAAGCTATTCAGTTTATGGTACTGTGTTATAGCAGCTGGAATGGACCAAGACAGGTGTTAAAAAGAACCAGTATGGGGAAAGCATGTACGCAAAGTAAAAGCCACTTTGTTCACTTCGTTGAATAATCACCTCCTTAGAAGTTGTAATCACTCTTTTATTATCTTTGAGGTTTTCACAAGTGTGAGAAATATAGCGACCAATACAGTTGCTTGAAGATACAATACATCAGTGAATAATCACATATCTGATGGTTTAATGGTAGATATAACTCAGGTAGTCAAATTTCCCTAATTTGTAATTTGAAAACATTACACAGGCTTCATACATTTTCTTAAATTTATTCCTGCTGAAAGTTACATGTTTCTTGCACAGAGCCTCATATCACAAATTAATTAACTTTTTCACTGTCACTAAAGTTTTATCTCACCCTTATAGCCTTTGTCTTGGTTGGAAATAATTTTGCAATTTACTTCTTATTTTCAAATGAAGTAGAGGGTGGATTTATTTGTATCATGGCTCCAATTCACAAATGAATCTACATTCTGGTGTGATTCATCTTTCCTTCTACCTGCTGGCTGAGAACCATCACTTCTTTAGGCTTCTCCATGTTTCCTCAGTGAAGAAGCTCTTGGTTTTCTTTTTTGGACCACTTTTTCATAATCAAAATAAGTTCTTATTAATTCATAAAAGTTAACCTATATATCTGGTAGAAAACAATAAAGCTACAAATCTATGTTTGCACTACATATACTGACCCAATCCATGATGTTTGCCCACTCACAAACTTAGTGACTAAGCTTGCTAATGCAAGCTCACAGATTATGCAATTCATTAATTATACTTTCCTTACATTTTTTCTTTGACTGCTCATTCTCCATCAAGCATTTTATCTTTTATTTCATTAACTCAATCCTCGTAATAACCTTATGAGGTGTTATTATTAACCCATTTCACAGATGAGGAAACAGGCTTAAAAGGTTTAATAACTAGTTCAAGGTCACTTTTCACTGGTAACAGAGCAAAGACTTGACTTCAGCTTTAACTCCAAAGCCTCCCTTAAATACATCCTTAAGCAAAATGAGGGATTACCGCATGCCATGAACCTTGTGAATCACTTTCAAATTGTTGAGACTGCAAAATTGCATTCACAAATGCCAAAGTGTGTGGTTCACTGTTCTTCACATTGGAGAATGGTGTTACAGGTGGTGATAAGTATGTAGCTGGATCTAAAAGCAACAATATGTGAAAAAGTACTCTGCACACTATAAACCCAAAGAATATTAGTGTCTATTAAGTAAATCCAAAAATACTGTTTGTTCCCCTGCTGAATTATAGACTATAATATGGCTGGACTTATCTATTAATCACAGATAATAAAAATGGCTTTTAAAAATTTTTCTCCTAGTTTCTAATTGCTTTTTTTTTTTTTTTTTTTTTTTGACTCTCATAAAGATCATCCCACTGAAAAGCCGTTTCCTCTTTGGCCTCTACTTGCCTGCCCAATTTTTAATACCTTTAATTTGGATTGTGGCTTTGAGCAAAGTATCTAGTGTCATGCCATCTTAAACTCTGGCAAAGAACAAAAACACAAATTATTAGTGCTGTAACTTTAAAGCAAGTTTCTCATTTTGGTGCCAGGTGGTACCATTTGTTTTGTTCAGAAAAAAACTGTTTTCATTTGTAGAAAAGAATAAACATTTTTAAAGGTATGAGGTTAAAATGTCTTAAAGTACAAAAAAAAAAAAAAAAACCGTTCCATTTTAACATTCCTCCTCTATCCTTTATTGCCGGATTTAGGAAGTGTGGTGCGGTAAAGCATATTCAACCTTCCTAGCATTTGAGTCCAATTAACAGGTGGATAAGAAATTTATTTTTCCTAATAGAGTTATATGTCTGGAATTTATTTAGTGGTTTTGAGGGAGACTAGAAAACAGGATTGCAAATAGGGTGGGAAAATAAGCCAGAAAAACCAAGATAATTTCCAGTTGAATTATGACCTCAAATGGGTTCTAGAGAATGGAATTTCCATAATTCACAATCTTATTATTGGTTAATTCTGGAGCCTTTGGGGCTGAGAGCAATATGCCCTGTAGAATCCAGAATCCTGTCCTGTTCGTTACTCTCTATTCCCCACTTCACTAATTAATTGTATTTTGCATGCTAACTTCTGAAAAGAAATTGAGGTGGCTTGTGACAAATGCCAAGAAAACAGAATCATTGACTCAAGAAAAAACAAGCAAAAGAACTACGATATTAAGGGAAGAAATCACTGTGCCGTGATACTGGCCTAAGAATAATCGTGACAACTGAGCAGAAATGTTAAGTTTTCACATTCCCAGCAGTCACTGAAAACGTGTTTATCCACGTAGTCAAAATAAGTAAGAGTAAAAAATTTAAACAAGCTCTGGAAGAGCAACTGCTTAGAGAAAACAGAATGGCATCATAGAAAGTCTGATGGGAGCACAAGGAAACAGTGACAATACATAGTTGCCACTCCAAACAAAAGGAGGAAAAGACTTCTGTTAAAAGGAAAAAGAAGGGATTCAAACAAGAGATGAGTTAACACAACTGGAAATGCATGTTGCCTATGAATTAGCCCTCCTTTAAGAGGTTTCTGGATTCAATATTAATTCCAGACAGGGCTAGAAAATAACTAAATGTCACTCAAATGATCTGAAAGTTAGTGTAACCTACTAGTATGTGATTTACTTTCAAGAGAACAATCTACTCTCAGATAGCTTCTGCCCCGAAAATTAACTCCAAAAAATGATAGGAGGAGTAAAAATTAAATATGCACAAGCGGCTTAACTGTCCAGGCCTGACAGCATGGGGCCAAGTACAGATTAGAAAGAGCAGGAACTGCCACTTTGAACATTTTCTGCCTGTTTGGTGCTGCTGCTACCAGGTAATGGTGGAGGAGCGGGATTCCTGTTTGGAGCTGCTTCCCTTTGACTTTGGCGGGTCCCGCCCTGACAAGCACATCTGACAAGCACATCTGGCAGGCACTGTCTGGCGCTGGGCTTGGGGAGCAGCCCATCAGACCTGTCTGCAGACTCCACCAAAGGACAAGGCAGCTTTCCTTAACTGTCCACTCCTTTGGCTTCTGAGCTCTTACACTGCGTCTGCAACATCATTCTCTGCAAAGTGGAAGACGTGCAGACAGGATGACATGTCCCAACACAGTTCTGGTGTCCCAGATCTGCTCCAATGGCATGTTATTTCCGCACAGTGAGAACACATGAGCCTTTGTGCAATGTGCATCTGGAAAACTTCCCAGATCACGCACGCATCTGCCCTCTGATTTACACCTTGCAGAATGAGGCTGACTGGCGGGAAAGCAACCCGAATCTATAAGCAGTGGGTGGGCTGTGCCCCCTCCCCCAACCCCTGCTTCCTTCTTATTCTGAGAAACAATCGTGGGTGTTCCCATCTCCCCAAAACTCCCTCCCCTGAAAAAAGAGGAAAAGCTGCTTCCTGGCTGAATAAAGCTGAAACACCTGTGTGCCAGAAACACACAGATGGAGACAGGCACGGCACTGCTACATCTGTCCAGCGTGCCTCGCTCGGGTGGGGACCAATTAGGGTGGGAAACCCACACCAGAGGAGAGATTCCTTTGGTCCTCATTATCCCCGTTTGTCTGCAATTCTTCTCACATTTCTCTCTCTCACTAGTGCTCTACCTGAGGATGAATATACTATGCTGAAAACAACCCTTTGCTTACAGAAGCCTGAAAGGCAGTTATACTTGAGGTGGTCTCATCCTGCCTTTGTAATTTGGGCTGGAAGGACAAATGGAAAGAAAAATAGTACAATACTCAGAGCTAACTGAACCTTGGTCCTAGAAAGCCTGTCCCTTATGTGAAGGCTGGGAACTCCTGCTCATGTGAAATGTGTGCTGAGCTTCATTCATTCTGAAAATATTTATTGTGCACTAACACACCTGGTTTTGTGCTGAGTCCTGGAGGTATGGCGTCTGGCAAAATGGCCTCACCAGAGCTCACTGATCAATGCAGTAAGAATACCTGCACTGCGTATTGTAAAAACAACGTAACATTTAATATCATTGCCATTTTTATTTGGTAGCTTTTATCTGCAGCCTGATTTCTTTTTCTTGCATATAGGGTCATTTCCATAGAGAACATAGAATGGGTGTAAATTGCTCAGTACAGTAAGTATCTAACCTGGTGCAGGCACCTAGTAGCTGTTCTGGGAGAATAAGATGCTCAGAGTTGGGATGCTTTTTAGGCCTTTAAGCTCTGGGTATTGTCCAAATGAACTTTCCATACAGCTTCAAGAAATGAACTGGGGTGCGGGGAGTGTCTGGGCATGAAGAGGAGATGGAGGTTATCAATCAGGACCACAAAGAGATCAGTCTTTGGACAATAGCAGTTTGTTATTTTATTTTGTATCATTTTTATTTTGAGGTAATATTAGACTTATAGAACAGTTGCCAGATAGTACAGAGAGTTCCCACGGACCTTTTGCTCAGCTTTTCCTGATATTAGCATCTTATATAACTGTGGTACATCAATCCAAACTAAGAAATTAACACGCGTGCAATACTATTAATGAAATGACAGACTTTACTCAGATTTCACCAGTTTTTCCACTAATGTCCTCTTTCCAAGATCTAATCCTGGATATCACATTGCATTTAAGCTTTGCTTAGTTTTAAATGAAGTATTTATCTATTCTCAGTCGTTGTCCTATTGATATGACATCACCGTTTTTGGAAAGAAGTTGTTCTCCCCTTTGAATCTGTAAAATGCTGAGGAGATAGGAAACAAGGTAAAGTGGCGGAAAGATGAGGAACTCTCCCTTGATTTTTTTTTTTAATTTTTATTTTTTAATCTACCTGCAGGGGGAACAGAATGACTTAGGAAGGTGGTTCTTCTGACCCTGCCTATTTTTTCAGCCCTGAGAAAATAAAAGGTCAAGTGCTGTCTTTTGATAACCTTGGTAATCTCCAAGGGCTCAATAGCCATTCAGTCTGATGCTGTTTCCATTTCATAGATGGGGAAGATGAAGCCCTGCCTCGCTGAGTGACTGTTTAGGATCACAAAGGCCTGTCTAACATATAATAAGGCTAAGACTAAAGCTTGAAAGGGAATCGAGCTCAGCCTTGAAGTCTCTCTCAATAAATATAAGATTTATCACAAGAAATGGCATTTATTTGCCAGGATACGAGGAAAATATTTACAGGGAGAGCAAAAAATGAAAATGAAGCAAAAACTGAAAATGGAGCAAAACCTGAAAATGAAGTCCCTTAGTACATTTGGGGGAATGAGGAAGGATTCCATATTCCTCTAGTAATGAACCCTGGCTGGCACAGAGCTAAATTCTAGTAATTTTCAGTGGGTTTAAGCTGCAATCACCAAGCACCTAAGTAATGTTAGGCTTTCATAGGTGCAATGTTTTCCAGCCAGTGACTTGGACTGGCCAGGGCGTTCTCTCTGGACCTGGAAGCATGAAGTATGAATGGAGGTGCATTCTGCAAAGGCTAGTGGCATTTTGGGACCCAGGAACCTGAGCTACAGACATCAAAGGGATTCACTGCTCAGGTTTGCACATTTGTGAAGTCCACCAGAAGCAAACGTGCTGGAGCTGCAGCAGCAGGTATTACACTGACTGTAAAGATCATCCATCTTAGTCAAAATTACAAACAGGTCTCCTTGTTTCCCTCCTCCCCACTTCATCCATCCCCTTCCCTCACCAAAGCAAAATGCGTTCATTCCTTTGCACCAGTAAGATGCTGTCAGGGAGGCGGACTGCTCACTGGATCAAAGAGGCCTCTCTAGCAGGGCAGTGTGTGGCAAAGGAACTTTCTCCACAGCCTCTCTCTCTTTTGCTTCCCCCCCCAACATTAAGCATTCTTTTATAGTTCCAAATTAACATTAAAGAACAATAACAGTGATTCACGGCTGTGATAAACAAAAAAATAGGGATACCTCCACAATAAAACTCTATAAAATGCACAAACTGGCACGTTTTAAACAACTCTTTAGTAACAGGGGAGAAAAAAAGCATATGAGGTAAATCCTTCACCGAGTAACTCACCAGGGAGACTGGTAAAAATAAATTGCACAGCCCTAATTTTCCTAGCAGCTTCCATGCTATTCTTTGAAACTGAGTACGAACCCCTTGGCCTAATCCCAAGAGCCGATCTATAGTAAATAGTGCACACTTAATGCCTAAGTTCCTTTTTAGCACCATTCAGACAGTGACTTCAGCCGCAGAGCTTAGTCATAGCAGACATTTTTGTGGTGAAAGCATTAAACCCACATGCAGCTCTCTTTCTGTGGCCACTGGGGGTCATGCTCCCTTCCCATTAGCTGAATAAATCATAAAGTCGGCTCAGACCACCCAAGGAGCACAACCAGCAAGCCACAGGCAATGCCTACAGCCGGTTATTTCTTTTCAGAATCTACAGGGGGGAGAAAAAAAGCAGAAAAAGAAAAACAAGCGGAAAAAAAAGCACTGCAAAACAGACTGGCTGTAGGAAATCATTTGATTTTTTTAAAAAATGTGATCTCTCTGAGAGTAACTCGGAGTTTTCTTGCTTATTTATTTATTTTTTAGTTAAAACCAGGGAGCCTGATTTGAGAAGGAAAATAGTCGAAAAATAAAGCCACATGTATGCATGCCTTTTGTCATATGCTGGAGTTTGCTGACCAAAAAAAAAAAAATTTTTTTTTTTCTTTTCTGTGGATTTTAAATTAAGGAAGGCCACCCTGTGTGGCCTTGCTCTTCAGGTGGTTCCGATAAGACACAATGCAGACACAAGCCCGGGCTGTGCATCCGGCTAGATTACGTGGCCAAACGGGATTTAATGAGGAAGCAAACGTGTTGTCTAATGTTCCCTATGTCAAACGAGTCACTCTGCGGGGAGAGGGATGGTCCGGGAGGAAGGTCTGCGAAGTCATGTTCCCATCAATCAGTAAATAAGATAAGAAACAGGAATTTTAAACACAGCTATTAGCAGGCAACTGCTATCACATTAACAAACCGCAGCTCATTATGTTAAACAGTCTCTTCTCGCCCAGGAGGGGGAAGGGTGGTGGAGAGGGATTTTTTTTTTTTTAACATGCATTTTCTAAAAGTGAGCTGAACTTTAAACAACTTTGCAGAAGTCTAATAGGCAACTGAAACTGTGAACCTCCCTACCCCCCCAAGCATTACCCCTCCCCCAGTGAGTTCCAAGGATTCCAAAACACTCTGGGACAGGTAGCCTTTGGGATCCTGAAGGAACTTGCAGCTCAATGGTCAGTCACCTGCGCCTCCATTAACAGTCTCCCTGGTGTCTGTCCGATAAACTTCAGTATGTGATCTTGGGGACACGTGTTTGTAAGTTTTCACTCATTATTTAGGAAGTCTTAAATTAAATGTAAGTAACTTGGTTTTAAAACAGCATTGTACACGCAGTAAAGTAATCCATTTCCATATTTACCCTTTGCTTAAAGTCACAATAATGCAGGCGATTTCTTCACGAGTGTCCACACAAAGTTCTGCCTAAAATCCTCAAAGCCCTCATCTACGGTGGCCCTTTGGCTGCTCAAGAAAGGACAATCCATCCATTGGTCTACACTGGAGTGTATGACATGGTGATTTTTGCCACTCTTGCCCACCAGGGAGGAGGGCAAGTTCACATATATCAGTTACACTGGTGGCTTAATATGGTGAGTTGTGGGGTCACCCGCAATCAAAGCCCTCTTGTATTGAAGCAATTTTAACTGTCAACAGCCCAGGTCCTAAAAATCTCAGCAAAAAGGCAAGTGAATTCGCCTATTGATGACCTACAGCCTATTATGAATTTGCTAATGAAAATTTTCCTTTGGTAGATTACACATAGTTTTAACTATATAATAAAAAGCTGCTTCCACAGTGAACCAAAAGCATTGTAAACAAAACCCTTCACCCACAAGCTTTCACTCATCTTTGTGGAATGACTTTTATTTCATCTCATTTTCATGCATGTATTTTCCACATCACTGAGAACATAAAATGTTCTTAAGCAGATGCTCTGAAGCATCCTTCCTGAGGCAGGGTGCCTGGAAGACTTAGGCCAATTGTTGCATCGTGTCTAGCTGCTTATCTGCAACCCACCCAACTCTTCTTGGAAACAGGGCCATGTCCCTCTAATCAGAATGGACACAACATAGACAAAATGGCCTGCATCTGCGTCTCTGTGGGGTCTCTTCATTGCAGGCGAAAGTAAACAATTCCAAGGAAAATAGTCCAGAAGAACTAGAAACTCTACTAAAAACAGATGAGATTTAAAAAATAAATGTTTCTCATTATTAATAGGCATCTGTCACTTGTGAAGTTAGTTCTTAGGCTGTATAATTTGCAACTTTCTCTCATTTGGCCTACCTCTGCCAGAATTGATTTTCTTTAAAATTGCTAAAAATGTGCATGTGTGCATACTAGGGGACATGTGTATAAACTATACTGTTTGGATGCACACAGATCAGGAATTTTTACCCTCATAGGTTGTGAGGTAAAAAATGGAGAAGTTGGAATTTTGAATCATGGAAATTAAGACAGTGTCATTGAAATGGATTGCTTTACTGCATAAACAGTACTGTTTCACAAACAAGTTGCTCAGCTCCAGCTCAAACTGTCCACATTTCCCAGGATAAAATGGGGGTAGCGGGCACTCTCTTCTCTCTGTTCCCCTCCAAGGTTCTACTCTCTTCAGTGATCTCTGCCCACACTGCTTCCTTCTGTTTTTCCTCTAACCTCTCTGAGCAGGGTTGAACTCTGTCCTGAGATAAATAGCTACTATAACACTAGTTAGAGAATACATGAAAAATCCACACTGCTCACTGTGTCCATTAGTTGTGAGTTTACCGCTCCCCCCAACTAATCCCTGGAGAATATTACCGTATGAGCACCGTAGTGTTAATCAGTCAGTGCCAGTCTGATGGCCAGTACAAGTGGAGCCTATTCTTCCGATCTTGTGATACCTCACTTTGGATAATGGGCTCAAGCTCAATCCAGGAAAATATAAGAGGTGCTAGATCACTGTCGTTTCTTATAATTGAGTAATATTCCATAGTATACATATATCAAATTTTAATAATCCATCAAAATTTAATAATTTGATCAGATCCCATTTATTTATTTTTGTCGCTGTGTTGATTGCTTGGACGTCTTCTTTTAAAAATTATTTATAGGTTATCCATCGGTTACTATAGATTAACCCCAGTCCCTTAAACCTTATACATT
>CAUYRT010021092.1:0-77011 GCA_963574885.1 Lepilemur ruficaudatus
CCGGCTAGAGTGCCAGCCAGTGTCAGCCTAGCTCACAGCAACCTCAAACTCCTGGGCTCAAGCGATCCTCCTGCCTCAGCCTCCCGAGTAGCTGGGACTACAGGCATGTGCCACCATGCCCGGATAATTTTTTCTATATATTTTTAGTTGGCCAATTAATTTCTTTCTATTTTTAGTAGAGACAGTGTGTCGCTCTTGCTCAGGCTGGTTTCGAACTTGAGCAATCCTCCCACCTCGGCCTCCCAGAGTGCTAGGATTACAGGCGTGTATGTTCTGTTTTTGTGAGTGGCATCTTTTTGTTTCACCATAGGACTGAATCAGTTATTGCTAGCGTTCGTGAGAATGTTTTTAAAAATTATCTTCACTAGTAATCAGCCTCCGATCCAAATTTGTCTCATTAGTTCTGATGATTTTGAAACAGTTTCTTTTTCGGTGATGGGGCGGAGCGAAGCTCCACAGGCAACTGTATCATCTACAAATAATGACACTTCTATTCTCTGCTTACCAATAGCCATAGGTCTATTTCTTTTCATTGTTTTACAGAATCATTTTCAAAGTTCAAAATAATGTTACAAAACAGTATGTTGGCAAGAATCCTGCTGACTTTTATGCAAACGGCTTGAGTGTTACATCAGCTTCTCCAATAGATGCACCCCCGCTCTAGGAAGGTAAGGAAGAGTCCTTTTATTATAGCTTATTAAGATTTTAAATATCAGAAAAGGAGATTTTAATATCAGAAATATGTTAAATTTTCCTCAAATGCATTTTCAGTACCTTTCGAGATGCTTCTGTTTTCTTTTTTAACTACAGACGTGCTCAATCACACACACGGGTCAAAGAATCCGAACAGTCCGAACGCTTCTGCCAGATACTGCCGAAGTCTGTTAAAACCTGGCGGAAATGTCTGCACGTCCTACCCTTACACGCCGTAAATAAACTCTCCTTGTTCCTGAAGCCCTATTCTTTTGAAATATTGCTGAATTTATTTTTCTTATAACTTACCTAGAATTTACGCTCCCTGACGAGATAGACTTTTTCCTGCCCTTGACAGGTTTTGGTAGCGTGCTCTGAGAGGTTTTCACGTTTTCCTTTCTTCCCACTGAGTTTCTGTCGTGTAGGGGACTGTCCCCAAAGGCGGGGGCTTTGTCTCTGGGCCATCACTGCACCCTCAGCCTGACACACCAGTGGTGCTTAATAACTGAGCAAACAACCGTTGAAAGTAGAAAGAAGGTACCCAGAAGAAACACCTTGAGCTTGATGTCCCCTTTGGAGACAGTTCATGAGATATTTGTAGTCACTCTTCCTTGGGTTTTGCTCTTCCCAACTGCAAAATTCTTAGGAGAAAGGGAAGTCCTGAGCCACTGAGAGTCCCCTGTTGCCCACGGCAGATCCTGTCTTGATTTCTCTCTAGTGAGGTTTCTGAGTGGCCACGTGGCCATCCCACTGCAGCCACCCAAGGGGGCAGTGGCCAGCAAGCTGGGGGGTTTCTAATGAGCACAGCTAATTGATACAGAATTTGTTTCTGCCAGGGTCCCCACATCCGCAGCTAGTAAGTGGGGCAGACTTGAACCCTGGGCTGGGGGCCATGGGCCTCAGGCCCCTGTGTCCCGGTGTCCGTCCCCAGCCCTGCAGTTAGCAGAGCCCCCAGGGGCCGGCCGCCTGGCCTTATTTACTTTCCCTCTATTGCATCAGAATCTTATGCAGTAAACTTTCACTCAGGATAGAGCTGAGCTTTCCAGGGGTCTTTGCCAAGGATCTGTGAAGCAACCTTTCCATCTATTTATTTTCTCGGTACTTGGGGACAGAGGAGAAATGCACACGGAGCCATGACCCCCAGAAACCCAGCCGAGTGACTGACACCATGGGAATTTGTCTGGCCTGATTCATGGCATTCCCGTGACCCTGGTCAGGGAGCTGAAGTTCACGGCATTTCCTTGGCTCCCGTCTACTTGTAAACGTCCCGCCCGCTGGAAGCCGACCTCTGTTGCAAGGTGCTGTGCAACTCTGCGCAGTTTCCCAACAAAGCAAGGCCAGCTACGTGGAAAATGCAGCCACAAGGGTACACCCCGCGTGGGGATGCCTGCCCAGTATCGTGTGTCTTCCAAAGTTCCTCTTTGATCTTTTGGCTGAACCCACTTCCCCCAGAGAGGAAGCCTCTGGAGGCGCACTGAAGAGTCCACCCCATCGCGTAGCACCGGGGCTCGGACGTGGCCTTCCCCTCGGCTAGACCCACAGCTACAACCTGTCCTCTCGCCTGCAGGCTGAGTGTCACCAGGGCTCACCCCAGCACCAAGAAACAGCGGGGTGCCCTGTGGCCCGAGACAGTGACGGGTCCCAAATGTCCCAGCTCTGCAGCCAGGCTTTACTTGGTTGGGTCAAACTGTTTAAGAGATGAGAAAGCCAATGAGTGTATTTCATATTTTCTGTATTGTTTTCTGAGTCTTCTGGTAGCAGGAGAAAAATACAGCCATCCAAGCTGTGCATGCCCAGCTAGCCTTTCAAACCCTCCAGCTAGCTGCTTCCTCGCTCCACTTCACTGCTTTTGGCCCCTCACGCATCCTACATGAAGTCACCGGCATAGCCTGGGCGGGGACAGGTGATCCACAGGGGAGGTCCAGGAGGAGAGAGAAACCAAAGCACAGAACCTCATTTGGAGGAAAATCAGGTGCCATGGGAGCCCCGGGCGGCCCTCTTCGCACCTGAATCACAGGTGGACATCCACGGGATGCTCACCTGGACCGCTGCAGAGAGGGAGCCCCTGCGGATTCTCAGGACAGGAGCAGAGCGCCAAGATCTACCGTCTGCAGGAAAGCACCTGGGCAACGGGAGACGGGAGACGGGAGACGCCCCGGGGGCTGCAGACGGCATTCAGCAGGGAGAAAGCCACCCAGTCGGGACACAATGTTTAAGAAAGTTCGGCCTTTTACTGCAGGAGCCTGGGGACAGCGCAATGTCTCATTGGCCTGTATCCTTCACATTTTTTCTATTCTTCCGCAAAAGAACATCAAGTAACTAAATCAGACATTTTAAGGCCCAATAATGTGGAACTACAGAGAAATACTGCGTGTGAAATTAAGATACCCACAGCAGCAAAGTTGAGTTTTTGAGCAAATTAGATTTTCATTTCCTGGGCTTAGTAACGCAGGATTGAACGACAGCTCTGGGCAGTTGTGCTCCCGGGAGCTCTGCTTCCTTTGAGCAATGGTGGCTACCCTCCCCACCCCCAGTGACCTCCCTGAGCTACCTGGCCGCTGCACCCTCAGGAGGGTGTGGTCCACATCGCACCTGGGTCCCTCATTGTTTACAAAGAGAATCCCTACCCTCCTCTGTCACCTTGCGTGGAGCTCTGCCTTGCAGAGCTGTAAGTGATTTTTTTTCCTTGACAAAACAGGGACAGCAGGTTCAGAGTGAGTTATCAACCCGGCTCTGGGCCAGTGCATCCTCGGGGATGGCAGAGGAGGAGAAGCTCAGGCTCCCAGCTTCTCCTGAGCGAGATGTGAACAAACTTCTCACTGTTTTGTTTCTGGCACGGAGATGCTCCCGAGCGTGCCGTGCAGGCATGCTTACCGAATCTTGCCGAGACAAGCGTGACTTTTGGTCCAACTTTGCTCCCGTCCTCCCCTGACGCACTCAGACTCAGGGAGGGGCACTCGCATTTGCCTTCCCGCTGGGCACGCATGTACGGTCCTGCCAATGTCACACTCAGCAGGACACCGTGGTGCTCGTGCATGTGGGCGTGTGCCTGCTGAGCCGTCTCTGGGGCTCCCTCTGCCCCGTCCCCCCATCCCCCTGCCCACCCCTGCTCTACACGCCTCGTCCTCCATCTGGGTGGGACCCCCACTCTACTCAGCTACCAACTGAAGCGCCCCCTCTTCAGAGAAGCCCACGTGGTGGCCAGGACACCCGCCTCCTGCTCTTCCGCATCCCCTGTCCTCCTCTCAGCTCCTGTGGCCCCCGACCCACATGTGCTCTGCCCTCCCTGCCCGTGGCAGCTTCGTGGTGACAGCAGGTGCCCCGATTTCCTCCCTTCCGGTCTCTAACACAGAGCCCACACGTGGGAGGTGCGCAAGGAATATTTGTTGAACAAATGGCAAAGCCAGCAAAGCACCAGACCTTGGTCCGGCCTTCCCCACCGCGTCCAGGAGAACGAATCCACCTCTTCTTTGTTTGCAAACCACCCTCGTGCAGCACCTGCGCGCACCTGTGCCAAGTGGCCGCTTACACATCCGTCTCCCTGGCTGGATGGCGAGTCCTCCGTAGGAGAGACCAAATCACAACCATCTTTATGTCTCAGCACCAAACATAAGGACTGCAAACAGTCAGTGCCCAATAAATGTGTGTACGGCATGAAGGCAGGGCTCCGAACCCACGGCTCCATCACATAATAACGCCAGCTACTCTAAACACCCTGGGGAGTGTGCGCTTCTGGGCTGTGTGTCCATGACCTCAGATTTCCCAGACCCGTAGCATGGGGGCAACACTGGTCACCTGTTCAGCAAACCGTCCAGGTGCCAGAAGTCCAGTGGGCACCTGCTGGGCCCCCACGTGCCTCTCCTTGGCTGGGCCTGCTCCCCGTCTCCCCATGGGTAGATGCTATTTAATAATTCACAGTTCCAAAAATGCCTGAAACCTGTTGTCTGGAAGACCTTGAAGACTCATATTTATACCAAATTAATAAACATTTAGCCCAATTCTTAGAAAAGAATGAACGTCACCCTTCCCTCCATAGTGTTAGCTAAAAAGTTACTAGATTTAAATGCGGAGAAACAAAAAGACACTCGCAGGCTCCAATTTCTGCAAAGGTTTGGACTCAACCTTCTTGGAAATCTGTAAGCATCTGTTCCAAGTAGAATGTGCTGGAAGCTCTAACATGCACGCCTCTGACCCATCAAGCCCCTTCTGCTGGCCTGGCCCTTGCCCTGGCCTACAGCCCAGGCCACTGTCCCACCCAAATATCATTACGGCACGGCAACCTGGAACACCTGCCCCCTGGGTTAAGCATCAAATGAGTAACAAGTCGGAGGGCGTAAAAGTTGGCCCTAAACAGCCGGAACTAGCCCAGGACCCCTGGCCAGAGAGTATTAGAGGGATGTGATGCCACCAGCTCACAGAGGGCACGGGGGCACCCAGGACCACGGCTGGACCCCTGTACGAGAGTCACGTATGTGCCTTGCAGTTAATGTGGCAGAAGCATCTCCCAAAATGTTTTGGGTTTGGCTGTAACAAAACACACGTAACGTAACATTTGCCATCTTGACCACTGTTAAGTGCACGGTTTGGTGGCTTTATGTACCTTCACACTGTGGTGCAGCCGTCACCCCCATCCAGCTCCAGACCCCTTTTCGTCTTCTCAAACTGAAACTCTGTCCCCAGTAAGCACTGACTCGCCATCCCCGCTAACCCCTGGCAGCCACCACTCGACTTCTTGTCCCTGTGAAGTCTGATGTAGTACTGTGTGTCCAGTTTTGCTTTTGTTGCCTATCTGCTGACGGTTTTATTGAGAATCCCAGATTGTTCTTCCTGAAAGCATGAAGTTCCTCTCTGCGGCGGTAAACAAGCTGCAGCGGGGCCGTGCCAGCCCTTCTTGTGAAATCCCTTCTTTGAAAGGCTCCTCGCCACACTCGGGAGCTTTTCCCACTCTGTGCAAACGAGTCCACGTGGCTCGCTTTTCCAGGGAGCTGTGCACGACTTGGTTTCTTCCTCTGTGCAGGGTCCTCCCCGGCCTCCTCCTCTGCAAGGAACAACCTAACTTTTCAGGCATCTGCTCTCCCCTCGCCCCCTGAGCCAGCTGCCACCCACGCTGCTGCGAGGACACGGTCTGCCCCGGCCTCATCCCGCAGCCCCGCGGCCACTCCCTCGTCCCCAGGGCCGGCCCCAACGGCGCGGCTCCCAGCGGACGGGCCCAGGGCAGAGCGTCCAGTCCAGGCAGGGCTGAGCCGCCGGGTCTGTCCCTTCTTTCTCCTCCACATCTCCGAACCTCCCCATCAGACGCCCCTGGGAACACGGGACAATGTGCCGTTCTCTTCACGAGGCTGGGAGGAGGCTCCACTTGGGGGTGGAAGGTGCGGGCTGGCTCCAGACCAGGCCACCCGGCACCTACTGACCCTCTGAGACCCACCTCTTGCCTCTAGAAAATGCAGGTGGATAATAACCCCACCCTGTCACCAGACAGTCCTGGGGACTGAACAGATACAAGCGCCACACTGTGCCCGGCACACAGGCTGACTGTGGGAGCCAGTCCTGTCCACGCCACACCGAGCCGCCAGCAGGGTCTGAGCGCGTGGCAATAAAGGCCACTGGGGGGTGGGGGAACCACCCTTGAGAGTCACAGCCTCAGGGCAGGTCTTGTCCCACCGACAGTCACAATCGGGACTGCTCGGATGCCCGGCTTAGGAAACGGGTTTCCTGTGGTCCAGGGAGGAGACCCGGGGTCTGGCCTGGCCACGCCCCTTGGCAACGTGGCTGAGACTCACCGCGCTGCCTCGGAACCAAAGTGGACGGGTCTGGGTTTTGTTTCAGGTGTTTTTCTTTTTCTCAAATCCTGCTTAGCTGCGGAATCTGGATGGAAGCCCAATGTTTACCAGAGCGAGGGGGAAGAGAACTCCCAGCAGAGGGATGAACAGGTTTGGGGCTCGGAGCCAGCCGGCTCCAGCCTGCAGCGTGAAGGCCCAGGGACTCCACAGAGCTCTGTTCCGGACGGCCGTGCTGGACGACGTCCAGGGGCCTCCACCCCAGAGCCCGCCAGGAAGCCCACCTCGAAGCCCACCTTGCCAGGCAGGTGCACCCGGAGAGGACCCAGAGGCAGGGACTGAAGTCTGAGGGATGCAGTCTCTGCTGGTCACTACACCAGTCAGGGAGGGGATTCAGGAATGCAACCACCTTCCTGGACTGCAGTCTTCCTCGGAACTTCCACTGCACTTCATTCATTCATTCACTCACTCATTCATTCATGCCACACGTTCACTCAGCCTCCCTTGTGCAGGAGAGCGGCCCTCTCACGCCCTCTGCTGACCTAACGCCCTTGGCCCCTCCCGCCTGGCTCTGGCGCCCTCTGGCCCAGCCCACCCTTGGGTTCCCACTAGTCTTCCTCATCATCCTCCAGGCCCTGTGATGCCGGAAGGGCTGCTCCCTTCCTGCCCTCAGCTCCTCCATAACTCCTTCCGACGGGGACAGGGTTGCATTCTCAGTTTCTGGTTTCGGGACACTTGGCGCATAATGAAGGGGTACGTGGGGCACATGACCAGCTCCAGCCCGTGTCCCTCCGCACGCTCGGTCCGATGCGTGTTTGCTGGGACCCACCAGGAGCCAGGTACAGGCACCGCGACTCAGCAGGCAGGGTGGGCCCTCTGCAGCCTGGGGACGAGGCTGTTCTCTGATTATTGAGGGATGCCCTGCCACGACTCCCTCCCTCACACCCCAGGGGCCAGGCGGGGCTTCTCGGTAATGTGCCCACAGCCCCAAAGCCACGAAATAAAGCCTAGTGAGCAACGGGTGTTTTACTGAGTGTGAGTGTGAGTGTGAGTGTGAGTGTGTGCTGAGGGTGGGGAAAGTAACACCAGACATTCCTCAGCGTTCCACTCCCCGAAACCAGCCCCCCTCCCAGATCCAGAAGCGCCAGCCCCGTATCTCCCCGCGAGGCTGTCCTAGGGTGTCGGTGTCTCTCCCTCTCCCCCTTTTCTTCTGCAGAGAGCAGTTTAGGGGTTGTGGCTCCTCCAATTCTAAAGCCTCCTTCCCTCTCACAGCCACTGGCTTCTAGAATGGAAAAGCCCTTGGAAGAGGCTTTTCTGTCCTCAGCAAGCAGAGATCCCAGGCTGCCGCGAGTGGTCTCCTCGGAGGGCAGCCAGGGAACTGTGGATCACAGATGATGTCTCCTGTCGCCGAGAAAATATGCTTGCATGTCACAGACACAACACGGTTTCTTTGTGTGCTTGGTGGGGAAACAGAGGCCCCCCACGATGCCCACTCACATGGGGCATGGGCTGGCGAGGCACAAGGACACGGGATCAGGACATGGTCCTGAAGGCGCTCACGGGCAACAGGCAGACTGACGTGCACTTGACTGACGGGGAAAGTACGGGGACCGGGGGACGTGGCGCAGTCACAGCAAACGCTGCCAGGAGGGATGGCCAAGTCCCCCCAAGGAGGGGACGCTGGAGGCAGGTCTTGGGGGTCAAGGCGGGGCTTTGTAGCCAAGGGAGAGCAGCACAGAGCATGACAGCACCACGTTTGGGGCAGGAGCACTGGGTTTGCTCATTTCTCCCCCGCCAACCCGTTCACGCTGGCACCTGCTCATGCCAGCCCCGGCCCTGGGTGTCAGGTGCCACGTGGAAAGGACAGACAGGCTTCCACCCTGGGGCTCAGAGGTGCAGCTCAGCAGGAGAGCAGGCGGGGCCCAGGGCCACCAGGGAACCTGGGGTGACGCCAGGCAGGTGTAGCCACCCTGCTGGCAGCAGGTGGGAATGGGCCCAGGTAATGCCAGGTGCTCTGTGGGGTACATTACTCACACTATTCCATTATTGATTTAAGGGACTGGGTCAGACTGGTGACCTGGAAAAGGGCGAGGCTGAGCGTGCGAACAGCCTGTCGAGGGGAACGGCAGACGCGGGGGGCAGGACCTGGAAGGAGGGCCGAGCCGTCCCCCGCCGGCCCGCATGGTGCAGAACTGGACGTGGTCCATGACTGGGAATGACACTCAATCACACGGGCTGACTCTGTGCAGACAGCGGAGACTGCTGGCTACCTCCCGAGAGCATTACGTTGGCTTATTTATTTACACCACACATTTAAAAGGAGATTTATGACGGAGGGCAGTGAGGTTCTCTGGGTTAGGAGGAATGCGGTTCTCATACCACAGCGGGGAGCAAGCTCCCGGCAGACTGTGAGCGCACACAGCTCCGGTTCGCCTCTGCCCCGGCCCTGGCAGTCCCAAGGCTGCGTCTGCACAAGTGTGGCGAGACCACCTGGCGCTTAGAGATGCTGGGTGGGTAATTCGGCCGCTTGTGGGGGGAGGGGTTTAATCTGCCCATTCCGGGACCGGAAGGTTCCTGTGCCCAGGCCGAACGGTACCTGTCTGCCAAGGTGATTCCTGGCACAGATGCATCGGGGCTGCCCTGACAAGGCGTCAGCCTCCACCTGGCAGCCGACAGGTTGGGTCACCCAGAAGCAGTTGGCAGGGGTGCAGGAAATTCCAGCAGGTGCCCGGCTGGAATCCAGGCCTCTCTCTCCCCCTGCAGGGAACTGCCTGCTGCCGTTGGCGCTGCCTCCCCCTGCCGCGCGCAACACACGGCTCCAGCGCAGTGGCGTGTCTCGGGAGCAGCTGGGCCGTGTTGGAATGGAGGGGAAATCTCATGTTTAGACGTTGCTGGAAGTGCGGACTGCCTGGGTTCTCTCCCTGGCTCTGCCCATTGCTAGCTCTACGCCCTCGGCCGAGTGACTTGGGCCCTCAGTTTCCCCATCTGTGAAATGAGAGTAAAGCACTGAGCTCACTGGGCCTATGTGCAGACTGAAATAACCACACTTGCCCAGCCCTGCTGCGGGTGCTTCCCTTAGCGTGAGGGCGGCTCTGCCCTGTTTCTCTAACCCTTCGTACCGCTTGGCAGGGGGAGAGAACAGGCCTCTCAGATGGCTTTGCCACCACGGCAGGGGGGTAGCCAGTCCACTGAGCCACCACGATGACGATGACACACCCTACTCAGCCCACAGCTGCACCCGAGGGCCTTCCGGAGCCCTCCGCTCCCCAGTGGATCGGTAGGCCTGGCCCTACCACACACCCTGCTCTCTGGACCTTGCAGAGGACCCCAAGGAGGAGAAAATGCTTCACAGGCACTCAGAGAAGGGACAGCCCCAGTGGGCATTTCCAGGGGGGTGGGGTGCGAGGCGGGGTCAGTGCATCGGTGGGCTCCTACTGTGTCCGGGCAGGCCGGGCCAGGCGGACCCCGGATGGAGTGGCCCCTTGGGGCAGTGTCTCAGCATCCCTGGGGCACCAGCCCCCCCACCCCATGCAGCCTGGTGTCCCCTCCGCAGGCGACCTGGCCCTCGGGCGGGTGGGGTGCGCCCTGGAGCGGGAGCTGCCTCCCTCCCGCGCTGGGATCCAGGCCTGTCCCATTCAAACCTCCCTGCTCTGTTTATTTGCACAGGCTGTGAGTCACTCCTGCTCCAGTCGGCTCTGATTCATGCGGGAGGCCCGTGGAGGGGACTAACCCTGGCCGTTAACCTCCTGGTTTCTTTATGTCTCACAGCAAAAGGCATCTGCGGTTTCAAACAGAGAGTCCAGGGACCTTACAGCCCAGTACAGCCGTGCGCTTAGGAGGGTGGCGCTGGGGGAGGCGTCCCTCCTCACCTGGGGCCCCGCACGTACAAATACTTCAGCCACCTCTCTGAAGAAGACTTGGTCATCTGGCAAGTGTGGCTCCAGAATTTGCCAGAATATGTGTCCAACGTAGCCCAGGGTGTGAAAGAAGACAGGGTAACAAAAATCAGATTGTGGCTGAGAATCTGAAAGGAAACGCGAGACTCAGCGCCCGCTTGGCCTCCAGGCCCTGGTGATTCACCCCGTAGGTGAGGTTGCAGACCGCAGGGCCAGGGGCCCCGGGGAGCGGGTCCGTCCGCTGCACGGCCAGCCTGGCCTCCGTCCCGAACGTTTGCCGGCCATCACACAGGGACAGGAGAGAGGGGGACGAGGGATTTCAATGTTTGATCCCAGTAAAAGTGCAAACGCCCCCGGAGGATGGGGAAGGGTCTCTCCTCTTTGTTCAGCGAGCTGGGGTCACAGCTCCGCCCCTCAGTTTGGTTAGGGGAACAGTCGGGGGGTTAACTGCGCTCTCTGAACTCGCCTCCCCAAATCTGAAGTGGTTTATGATTAAGACTGTATATTCCCAAGCACACAGAGAGGAGTTTAAAAAGCCAAGTGAGGATGCCGACATCTAAGCGTGTGGGGGACGAGCACGTCGCCGAGCCGGAGACACACACGGCCCTGGCTGCCAAAACAGCCGACCAGCGCCCCTGGGAGCCGGGCCGGGCAGGCGGCACATCTGGGGACGGTCTCCCGAGTTATCCTAACCTCACGGACGCTGTGCGGAAGTGATGGACAAGGGCTTTAGGGGTAGGCTGCAGAGATACAGAAAACATACTTTGTGAGGCTGCTTTTTAATATTACTTCAGTAAGAACCAGAGCCCTAATACTGGGCGAAAGCTCCAGGGGGCACATTCTAGGGGGTCCGGGCTGTGTTCTGCTTCCCTATGGAGGGACTGGGAGGGGGACAAACCTCTGGGAACAGGGTGGCTGGTGTGTCCCCTCCGCTCTGTCTTTAAAGAGCATCGGCCACCTCTGTGTCTGCTTTGTCAAGTTGCAAAAGTGACACAGGGCATTTGCAGAAAATAAAGAAAAACCGTAAGAAGGAAAGGAATGTCCTTCCTTAGCATCGTGGCCCAGAGACATTAGTGCCCGCCACCCTCACGAGACGAGCATGCCCCTGCAAACGCGCACACACGGTGATCTTCTGACCTGGGATCAGACGGGCCGCCCCGTCCTGTAACCCCTGCCCTCACACCGGCAACCGTCCTCTCACAGCACAGAATCTCCTGAGTCTAGAGTGCTCCGGCACAGGCGGAACCAGTTCATCCAACCCAATTCCCGGGAACCTTTGTGTTGATGTTAATGAAGCCGATAGGAATTTCTCTGCTGCCAGGCAGATCTGCCATTCCCCACTTAAATGATTCCCAGAAGTGGGACTGCCAGCTCAAGCGGTATCTCCAATCTTACATCTTTTCTTACCTGCAGTCCAAATCCCTCGAGAAAAACTGTAGAATTTACCTTCCCACTGTCAGGGGAAAGATGGCCTGGTTCCCCACAGCTTGCCCAACACTGGGGATTATCATTATATTTTTTCCAGTTTAATAAAAAAAATTAGCATCCTCCTGTTTTATTTCAAATCCCTTGGATTACTGTTGAAGTTCAACACTTTTCATTTGTTTATTGGCCAACTGAGTTTCTTCTTTTGTGAGTTCATGTTTTTTTTGCCCATATTTTCTGCTAGGTAATTGTCTTTTTTTTTTTTTTTAATTTTTATTGTTAAAGGCTCTTTGTCCAGTAAGAATACTGACCCATCAAGTGCGTTGGTGGTATAGCGGTGAGCATAGCTGCCTTCCAAGAATATTGACCCATCATAAAATAGGTTGTAAATATTGTCTTCCTGGTTAATTTTACATTTTTGATTATCATAGTTTTTTGGTACATAGAAGCTTAGAATTTTAATTTCCTCAGAGTCATTCTTTTTCTTAATGATTTGAGCTTGCTGTACTTGGATCGATCAGCTTTAGGAACCAGATTCTGCAAAGGACATACATTAGCAACATCAGTTCACTGAGCATTCAACGTTGGGATCTACGGGACAGGGGCCCAGACGACGCCTCTGTGTTCCATTCGTGGTGGGGCTGCAGTCGTAGGTGACTGTCTTCGCCAGACTGAGCCAGGGGGCCTCAATGTGACAAAATTGCAGTCATCTTCCTGTATCCATGGAGATATGTGCCCAGACCCCCAGTGGACGCCTGAGACCTCGCACAGCACCAAGCCCTGCACTCACTATGTCTCTTCCATCTGATGACCGAGAGCTACCGGGTCACCGGCGGGCGGGAGCACCTATGGCGGTGACAAGCTGCACAAGGGATGATTCACGTCCTAGGCGGGACGGTGAGAGATTTCATCACCCCACTCAGAATGGTGCACAATTTTAAAGTTATCAGTTGTTTGTTTCTGGAATTTTCCATTTAGTATTTTCAGACTGTGGTTGACTGTGTGCAACTGAAGCCACAGAAAGTGAAACATCAGCTAAGTGGGGATGACGGTAAGTGTCCCTCAGGAAGCCTGATGCTCTATGGCTCCAGAGGCAGGTGCCCTCGGAGGGGCTGAGTTGGTGCCCCTCCGACCCCAAGGCCTGGCCGGCTCCAGGGGCAGGGGACGGGCCGGGGGCAGGGCGCTCTGTGCACTGCCTGCCCGCGGGTGCTGACTCTGCTCCTGCCACCTGGATGGCATTTCTGAAAACCGGTTGTAAAGTCAAGGGATGAAGATCCGCCTCAGTTTAACCCACACTGACGGGGGTGCCGGCTGCAGTGACATGACAGAGCCCCTGGGTCAGTGACAAGAAGGCAGAAGTGGCCAGAGAGAAGAGCAGAGGGTCCCCCAGGAGAAGCACGTGTGCTGAGCTGCCACGTGAGTGACATGCTCACCAATCACGGCGTGTCCGCTCTGCAGCTGGGCTTGGCCTCGGCAGCTGTGCAAGGAGCCCACGCGGCGGCGACCGAGGGGGCCGTGGGACTGAGACGTGTCTGGCTGTGGTGGTGACCCAGGGTCCTGTCAAGCCAACTGCACAGCCTAACTAGGGCAGTGGCCAGCGTCCCAGGGTCCAGTCCCCGCCTTTCCTCCTAGAGAACACTCTCTCCCTGTCCCTCCCTCCCTGGTGGCTTTCTCTGTGGTGGGGACAGAGGACCAGGAGCAGGGGAACAGCAGCTCACACTGAACCATTCTCCTCCGCTTTCAGCAACTTGACTTCTTGGTCTGATTCTCATGGACTTGCTCCGAGTTCCCCTGAGCCCTTCTGTCCGGATTCTGAAGACGCAAGCAGTCCACGAGCCCGGCACTGCCTTCGGGGTTTCTGCAAACATCTCGGAGTCTGACTGCACAGCGCCACAAAGGTGATGGTGTTTTTAAAAGGAACAGGGCTCAATCACAGCTGAGGAAACACCAAGAGCAGCTCTCTTGCCCACCCCTCCTGGGCGGGAGGTTTTGACAACGTCCTGAAAACAGGAGGTTTAGGAGCATGCAAAGGGTTAACAGATCAGGGCGGGAAAGAAAGAAAAAAGAGCAAAGGAAATTTAGTGCCACCCCCCGCCCCCAGTGTCCCTCCCCTGGTGGCGACACCAGCCCTTCGAGGGCTACTGAGCCCTGAGCCACCTGCAATGGTCTGGACAGCCCACCGGTCGGTAAATGATCAGGGGCCACCCCTTGAGGACCTTCGCTGTCACTGGGGTGGGCACGGCAGGTACAAGCACCCCCACTACAGATGTGAAAGATGCTCCCCGTTCTCATCCTGTGGGCTGATCACAAGCAGTGCAGGACCTTGGGGCCGCTCCCTCTCCGGCTCGGTCCCCCAGGGTAGGAGAACTCAGTCTACCGAGGACAGGTGTGACCAACCTGCCACTCAAACAGAGGGCTGGCGAGAGAAACAGTGTGCTGCTATCGGAATCGTTTGAGGTACTTGGGTTTTTATGTGCTTTTTTCTTAAATAAACACATTAGGAAACAGATTTCAAAGGGACAATGTTTTTAGGTAGGCACCATTTGAACAGTTGATAACCAGTGAGTTGTGGATAAACCAGGTAATGTCTCTGAAAAGCGAGGGACAGTGGACAGCTCGGCACACCCCACACCAACGTCCAGTCCATTTCCAGAGGTGCCCACGGTCTGGGCTGTAGGATTTTGTGCGTGTGTGTGATGATGGTAAGATACATATAATGTAAAATGTATCGTTTGAGCCATTTTAAAGTACACAATTCAGAGGAATTAAGTGCGCTCACGTTGCTGTGAAAACATCCTCACTATCTAGAATAGTTCCAGAGCCTTTTCATCACTACAGGCAGGAATCCCACACCTGCCCAGCAGTCTTTCCCCGCCCCTCCCACCCACCCCAGAAGCCCCCCGTCTTCTGCCTGCACGGATTTGCCTAGTTTGAACATTTCATATAAGTGGGATCCTACAGTATTTAGTCTTTTTCATCCGGCTCCTTAGCTTAGCACAGCATCTTCAAGGCTTACGTGCTGTAGCACCTGTCGGTGCCAGATACCTTTCTACGGCTGAACTGTGTTCCGTTGTATGGCGAGACCACATCCCACTTGTCCCTTCCCCGGCTGACGGACACTTGCGCTGTTTCCCTTCTGATTGCTGGCTACTGTGAACAGTGTCGCCATGAACACTGGTGTGCGAGGTTTTGTTTTAACATCTGTCCTCAATGTTGTGGGGTATATACCCAGCAGTGGGGTTGCTGGGTCTCCTTGGCTCTTAGAATTTTGGCAGCGGGAGGGCTATCGGAAACTCAGGCCATCATTGTACAGACGGGGAAGCTGAGGTCCAAAGAGGCCATGGCTCACCTAGGACCACACGGAGAACTGCAAGGCTGAGAGGAAAAACACTGTCCTCCACTCCACGCTGACCTCAGCAAGGTCTTACCGCAGCCCACGATCCCCCAGACGCAAGACAGTGGGTTTGCCCAACAGATTCCCGTGGGAGCCTGGCTGCCCCTTGCCAAGGCAAGGGCCTTCTGTTGTCTAATTAGAACGTCCCAAATTACAAAAATACCACGTCAGAGAGGCTTACGACGCAAAATAATCACATGTGATTTTTTTCTGGAAATACTGACTTAAATTAATTGCAAAATCCATTGTAGAGAGTCACACTGATCCTACATGCTCGCAAACGTGCAAAGCTTCTCAGAATTAATCAATTATGGTTTCACATTGTGAAGAACCAAGCAGGGGACGCCCAGCGGGCGCCCGGGGGGGCCAGCGACGCTTCCCGGCTTCCCTCTGTCTCCTCACTTTCCCTTTTCCTCTTTCTGGCCAGAAAAAGTCAAAGTATGCAATTAGCATGAAACAATACTCATTGTAACTGTCAGGGAGCCCTGTAGCAAGCTGACCGACTGTCGGAGAGGCCGGTTCAGACGGTCCCCACGCCGGGAGGACGCAGCCTGTCATCGGTTAACCCTAACTTTTTGTCGCTGTGCAGGGTTCTGCGGTCTGAGCAGAGGGATGCCGTGTGAGACGGACGTGGGGTCGTTTGCTCCTCTCAGCAAGGACAGGGCTGGCTCTGCTTCCTCTGCACCCCCAGCCTGGCCTGCTCTTCTCCTGGAAGCCTCTTCAGACGAGATGAGGCTTTCAAAGCGGTAATTGACTGTAGGGCTCTACCCACTACCAATCCAGGGGGAGGAAATAATGTGGCATTACCGCTTCCTTTCGTTAACCTTGGCAAACACCAAGAGGTGCTGGGTTCACACTCAGACAGTCATCAGCGCAGCCCCACGGTGACATTGCCATGGCGACCAGCTCCAAGGCCCGGCCAGCCTCGAGGGCCGGGGAAGTGGGACAGCTACTTGCAAACGGCCAGCAGCGTCCTTCCTCTTGCTCCTCTCCTCTGTCATGGGACGGCCCCTCCAAGTCACACAGGCACCCGTGCCCAGGGCCCCCTCCCCTGAGCAGCCCAGGCCAGCTAGAGCCCCTGCACAGAGCAGGCAGGGCGCCCCCAACCTCCCGGCTCTGGGGCCTCGGCTTTCTTTGGCATCTGAGGCACCTGTGACTGTCACAGGCTCCTCGGAGGCAGGGCCACCTCTAGGACTTCTTTGATGTTCCTGCAAGGGCAGTATGGATGCCTGGGAGCAAAGAGGAGGCGAAGGCACCGTAGTCCTTGCTAAGTCACCCTGGCCCAGACAGCCTCCGCCTGCAGCGTTGCTGCGGCAGCATTGAGGTGAACCTGTTGGATTTTTTATGAAGTGTTAGTTTTCTGGGAAAGCAGGCAGGGTGTTTTTTCTGATAGACCACTGACTTCTAGGTCCCGGAGGGAACAGAGCTGGGTCTCCCGCCCGGGGAGTGGCCACGGCGCCTGGAGGCCTTGAGCTCCCACTGAGGGTCCCAATCCCGCCCCCCGCCCCCGGCCCCGACGCCTCGTGAAATTCTTTGTACATCATCTGCCCTGTTCACGTCCTAATTTTCTCTTTTACTTTGTCATTCCTCAAAAAGTTAACTCTTTCAAATGATAAATTATAAATGGTAGGTTAACATACGCAGAGTTGCTGGGGAGACACAAGGAGATTAGATTGTTCAGCACTGAAATCACATGAAATTATTCATGTTTGAAACATCATCAAACAGGAAAGGAGATGGCACCCCACCAACAATGTCTGAAACGAGTGAATAGATGAATAATTGTCTTTTGCTTGCTGTTTCATTAGAAGAAAATCTGTATTCTCAAAAGAAGAACCTAAGAGGAAGTTTTGGAATTGGCAATTATCTAGCAACCAGCAAGATAACCTCAAGTTAATTCCACCCTTAAAATCCTGCTGCTTGTGCGGGCCGCGTGGACGCTTTATTACACCTTAGCGACCACAAAAGAGGGACCCGCAGATAAGCTGTCTCTTGGTCCTGCCTCAGAGGACCATGAAGCACAGCCCTGCACACACGCTCCGCCACGGCCGACACCCGGTCCCCATGCGGTTTGGGGACAGCTGAAGCAGGTCATTTTGCGAGAAAGAAACCAACAAAAGCAGGACACGTCAGGACTCTTAGGGTACAGGTGTCTGTTGGGGGCACTTCCAGCATCAGTGAAATAATCGTTTTAGAAAATAGTAGTGACCGCCAGCTAGGCAGAGGGAGTCACCGAGCACACAAGCGGGGGCAGGGGGTGCGGGTACACATCCCGAGCAGCACTGAACTTCCGGAATGCAATTCTGTGTTAATTCCCCGTGTGTGAGTGACTGTGCCATTGCAGCGAGCTGGTGGTGGCCTTTTGGTTCGTCCTCTGTTTCTTTTTATAACGTGAAACTTCACACGGACCTCAGTTAACCATTTTAAAAAGACGCTATCTCATCTAAAGAATAAATACAAGAGTGGAGCCCGGACTGGGGAAGGGGAGGGGAGAGCTGCCGGAAAAGAATGTTCCCCAGACGGAAAAACGCGACACGACCAAATCTTTCTCTCTTAGGTCCCCACCTACGAGCACAGATCATCACAAAAGAGAGACACCTCAGATGGCTGGGCACAGTCTTAGATTTTGAATAGTTAGAAACTAGTATCTACGTAGTGTGCAACTTGGAATTATTTGATTTCAGGAAAATTAACCCTCAACGAAGACGCTATTAATATTAATCAATCAAAGCCAACGATGTGAGCAGAGACGCACTGATGTTCAACTTGAGAAAGAAAATTATGCCTTTTCCTCCCTCTTTGCCCTCTCAATTTGAAGTATTTTAGATACTCGCCAAAGAAACGATATTATGTTATTTATCAAAACAAAAGAATCTCCTTAGGGATGAGATTTAAAATTCACACAAACTTTCCTGAAGGGACCCGAGGAGGAGCGCAGGTTTTGCAAACCTGCAGGCTAGCTGGCCTCACGTGTTTGCTCCGCAGAGTTAAAAGCCTGAGTTATGGAGGCAGAAGACAGGTGACAGGCACTTTCCCACCCTCAGGTCCAGACGGTCAAAGCAGGCAACTGGCTTTTGACTTCTGACCCCTCTGCACGCCCTTTAAACGGAATCTATTTAAAGGACTCAGATGAATGAAAGACCTCGTGATTGAAAGAAAATGCTGCCTGCTTGCAATTTCACTTACTGAATATTAAATCAATGTAGAACAGACAAAGAAACCCACCGTGGCAGCAGAGTCTGAGACTGTAAACCGTTGGCCTGTGTTTTCTTTTAGGGAGTTTATTTATTCTGCAAGCTGTCCCTTCACGGAGCACCCCCTGCCTCTGTAGCAGGCAAAGATTTCTCGAACGTTCAGAAGGGGATATACTTACAGAGAATTTAACAGAAAGGCTGGTGTGATATGCTGTTTGCACAGCAATGGAGAAACAGTATTATCAATGAAAGTTCGAGCATTTTCTCTCCACGGGGAAGACAACAAAAGGATCCCTAACCCTCCCCTAGCGCAGCAAAAGGCTGAAAACCTGTCCCGGGTTTTCCTGTTCTGAGCTGCGCTGCCCGGCCCTCCGGAGAGGCCCTGGCTGTGACCACACCGCAAACCTCAGCCATGGGGTGAGGTCTGATGTTTAGTCAAGATCAAACGGTTAATAAGAGTCAAGAGGTTTGCCCAGGTCTCTCCCCGTCAGTCACTCCCACAACAGACCTGCACGCCCCGAAACTCAAAGGCAAACCCCGTCCATCAAACGGCGAGAGGCAGGAACCCCGCGCGCGAGACACGGAACTAAATTCACTATTTCCTCCCAAAAGATGCTGGTGGCTATTTTTTACAGGCAGAATGTGAGCTAAAAAGATAACAGTATTCCCCAGAATAACTGAACCTGATAACCGAAAGCTCTTCGAGTCCAATTCTGTTTTTCATTTAAGTGAAAGGAAACCTCTGAAGTAAGGAAAGGAGGGATTTGCCTCATCGTCACGGCGCTGCTCTTGGGAGCCGAGCTGTCAAACTGCAGCTCTACACGAGGGTTCAAAAGGAGCCGGGGCATCCAGATCTTTCCCTGGTCGCACGACAGAGGGAAACGATGCCGATCTAGGAAACAGCGCAGTAACAGCCTAGCAGACACTGGCGCTCAGCTCTGGCAAGTGAGATCCCCCTTACTCACGGCCACGTGACCACGCTGCTCTCGGCAGCGGGGCCGGGGATGAAAGGACGCAGCCATCCCGAGCACGGCAAGCGCCCAGCTCAAAATGCCTCTATTTTATACGAACCACTAAAAAGTACTCTCAAATCATGATAAAGTTACAGGCGGGCTTTTTCAGTTTCGGGTCCAAGTCTCCTTCTGATGTGACAACCATTAGTAATCCCCGAGGAAACATCCCGTTGTGCCTCAGTTTACAGCAGCGTGAAAACCACATCGTTGATGTCACTGTCCTCATTGCAAAACAGGCACAGCTTAAGATAGCTACACCTCATTCAAAGGTTTCCTACTGATCAAAAACACAAAATATGTTTCTAAGGCAAACATTAATTTAAAATAACCACAGCTGAGTGTAGGATTTGATGCTCTCTCTCTCTCTCCCCCTCTGCCCTCCCTCTCAGTGTGGATGGCTCCAAATTCTGAAACTTCAATCTCCATACTTCTTGGTGAATAATTTTTGTAAATCATTGGCTTTAGAATTGTGCATATGTTTGATGAAAGTAAATATAAAATCAATATTTTAAAAAGCAATGTAGTATATAGGTTTCAGTGCAAGGTACATATTTCCCAAAATGTTTTGAAAAATATTTTTATTAGTATAGGAATAAATGTATTCTTATTAAAATTTGTACTGTTTCTCCTCTCAGATTTCTAGGATACTACTGTGTAAGAATTACAAGGAACCAGTTCTAACTAATTGCATATTAGAAGTATATTGTGATTCCTCATAGTCTGAAGAAAAGTGAAACACAAAAGGCATCAGGAAAAAAAAGTGTGGATTTTTGCTCAGAGCACATTCTTAGTTTATTACTCTGAAATAAAGCATAGTAATAACTTCTTACGTAATTTGCTTATTTAAATACAGAGACTTAAAATTTTGTGGAATACCTTTTTTACCTTAATTTTGAGATGCTTACAGATTCACATGAGGTTGAAAGGAATACCATGCAGAGAGTCCCTTATCCTTCCTGCTCATGTCCCCCAGTGAAGGCATCTTGCAAAACTATGTCACAATATCATAACCGGGAAGCCGGCGCTGACACCATCCCCAGACCCACTCAGACCTCACCAGTCTTATGTGCGCTTGCGTGTGTTCAGTCCCATGCAATTTCTTCACACGTGCAGACTCAGGTGACCACGTGGAACATCTTTTTAATGAGTTTCTGTTTTCATCGTTCCATCTCGGCTTTCCTTTTGAAAACATCCACGTCCGAGTCTCTTAGATTTCTGTTTCCTCTCTACGGCCTTCCCGTTTCTTGGCTACAGTGACTTACTCGTCTCTGCTCTGGGTTTCAGCGCCTCATCCGTGAACTCTTTGCTAGTGGAGAGACTGGTGTTTGGTTTGCTTTCTGCTGCACATCTCCCCTTTCCCAGGAAAAGACGCAAACATAAACAGACATTCCAGCGTGCATTTACAGGGTTTGTAAAGACACCAGTGAGAATAGATTAATATATAAACTGAGCTTAAAAACTGTCATAAAAGTTCAGCCTTTAAAATTGGCTTATTAAAATATTTGTTTTTTTTAAAGCCCAGATTTAAACTGAAGTTATGAGTTACAGTGTTCTGCTCAGAAAGAGTTTACTTTATGTTTTCTCCCCCCGCCCCCAGGCAAAAGGGTTCCAGCATCTGTGCTGTCTGTCTGGAATACAGTGAAGCAAGGACGATGGAAACACGATGATTCTTTCAGCTCAAGCCCTGTCTGAAAATAGGAGTTTCAGAAAACCTCGACGAAGTACTGTGTCTCAAATAACCTCCAACAGCCACGCGTGAAGTCCATCTCTGGCCAGACGGGTAGCAGGACTTCCTCCATGCAAAGCTGAACCGAGTCCTGATATTTAAGGGGACGCTGTCCGCAGATCAGAGGTCAAATCGCTGTGTCAGATCTTACCGATGGGTATTTTGTAACAAAACGTTACTTATATTTCAGGTAGCTCAGCCTTTCATTCTACTTCTTCTAACTAATCAAAAGCTTTACTGGGAGTCTCTGCATTTCTGTTCTCCTCCACAAGGAATTAATTTTCTTTTGAGAACAGCCAGCATCCCGAATATAGCAGTTAGCAAACACTTCGAAGAACTAAATTTTTTACATGCATTAGATGGTGCAGGGGGTCATGCACTTTCTCCAAAGTAACTGAAAGTTCTCAAAAAGAAAAAAAAATCAGCTTGTTGAGTAAGGTAATCTACTGCAAATCTGTGCATACTTTGCAGAAGTCACAGAAGATATTTTCTTTAACCACACAGCAGAGAACAGGACAAATGTCGCTTAAGTAACGGTCACCTCCCCCCCCCTCCAAGCCAGGAGTCAGAACCTGCTCTGAAGCCTCCGGCATTTAATGAGAATACTTAAAACTTCTCCTGAGATTTTTTGATTAGATGAATCCAGCTGACTGGCCGAAGACACCTGATTTATTGTCTAATTGTGCTTTTAAATACCAGGCCAAAGAAGAAAGTCAGCATAAACACCAGCATTGCCCTACACCACCATACCCTCGTTTCTCTTTGTGTCAGAGGACAATTTAGGTTTTTTGTTCTTGTTACTATTAGTCTAAATACGATTTTTTCATATATGTGAAAATATCTCTCGTTGGACATTATAATTACAGACAATTTACTGAGACGTCTATAAATTTTTTGCTGATACATATAATTCATGCTTCTTAGAAAGAGTACAAATAAATAACAAATGCCACTTGGCAACATTTTCAGGAAATCAAACCAATTATGATCGCTTTTATGCCCATAGGGACTAATGGATTAAAAACAAAAAAGAATACAAATATGTTTGCCTCACATGCCTGATAAATAAAAACAAGGGGTTCCCAGAATCACTAATGTATCAAAAATTTCCATATTTCCCTTCTCGTCTTACAGAGAGCATGTATCTAGAGAAACCGAGCTATCTGAACTATTCAGTAATATTCAGGTATATAAAAATAAAAATAAATAGGCCCCATATAGATCATTTGCTTTCCAACTGTGTTATCTATTATATTTTTAAGAATTTTTTTTCCAGACAAGCTCTTAACAGTTTTCATTTACTTATTACAAATGTGGCATTTTATTTTTATATAATTTTTAATTGTGGCATATGGCTGATTCTGTAAGTTTTAAGAAGTGCAATTATTTTTATATGAATTTTAAATGTTCCTACTAAATTCCTGCATCAGAGTAACATCTCCTGGTATTCGTGCTCAATAATTTTCTGGAGGGCAGTCTGAACGCTAATTCTGTTGACATTTTGCTTAAACAAAGCTGTATGTGTGTGTTTTAAAAAGATGACATGCCTCATCTGTTTGTCCTTATTTCAGATGTAAACCATGTAGCCCGTGGATGGCATAAAGGATAAATGGAGTAACTAATGGAAGCTCATAAGTTAGGCACAAAAAACAGAATTAATGTATTATCCCACTGCAGCGTTTAGGACGCGGCCAACCCAAACTTTCTTTCCTAGAGAAATACGTGATTGAGACGTTTTCCATCTGTTTTTGACAGAGACAGGAGAAGATTCCCACAAGTTATTCTCTACTCAAAATTATTTTTTAAAAAACTATAGAACAGTCATTATCTCAGGCTATTTCATCAAATGAGTTTTCAGTGACACCGAAATAAAAGCTAAAAAAACAACGAAGTGAAGCCCGCCTGTGCTAGATCAGCCTTGCGTGGCCAGAGCAACAACATTCGCAGATGCGACAGAGCCACATAAAAAAGAAATAGGTACGTTTGGGAGGACGGGTGGCCGAACGCTCCGGATTAATCTAAATTCCTTCTGTGTAAAGTGGAGACTTTTGCAAACACACAGCGAGGCGAGTGAGAAACCGAAGCCTACTGGAGAGGAAGGTGTTTAGCCGGCCCGGGAAGAAGGGTCTTGCGCCCTCCGTTACCCGGACGCGTGGACGGAGGTGGTCGCCCTGCGGGACCCTCAGGAAAGGACGGCGCCGCCGTGGCTACAGCTCATCCAGAGGCACTGGGAAGGTGCCCGGTGCAAAGGAGCCGGTGCAGTACGCCTAATCGCTCTTCCAGAGGGACCAGGACTCCGGGCGCTCCTGGCAGCTGTGTCCCCCGCGCCTTCTGCCCGCGCAGGGCCGGCGCGCGCCGCCTCCCTTTGCCCCAGACCCGCTTCCCCGCCTGGACCCCTCGCGCTCCCCTGCAGGGCTGGCCGCGGGGCGCAGCGCGGGCCCCTCCCAGGCACTCCAGGTTCAAGGCTGGGACCTGAGGGCCCCCGATCCGAGGTCAGCTCCATTTGCCTGCGGGCAGCGGGGGCTCCCGGCGGCTGTCTGATCCCAGCCCGGCGCTCTCACCCCTGCGCCCTCGGCACGGGGCCCGTTTCCGGAGCTCCCACAAGCGCCACAAGCGCAGGACAGTGTACTCCCGCCCTGCCCGGGCAAACCTGTGCGCCGCCGGCCGGCACCTCTACGCCCACTGGGCCGGCCAGGAGGCGACGGCAGGGCACCCAGGGCGCGGGCCAGGACTCCCTGCGTGAGCTGCCATGGAGATCTGGGTGTCCGCCGACCAACGCGCTCTGCACCTATCCGGGGAGAGGGCCAAGCCACAGTCGCAGCGCAAGCCGGCTGCGGCAGCTTCGCGGGCGGCCTCCGCTATGAGGGCCGCAAAGGGCAGCTGGTCCCCACCTCCCAGCGCCCGGCCGGCCACAGAAGATTTTGCCCTGATGCCTACTCCCCACCACAGTCAAGCAAAGATGCCCCCATACCGCCGGGAATGGAAAATGAGACCTTTTGTCTAAGAAGTGCCTTTGGACCATGCTGGGGGGGGGGGTGCCGTATGCCGGTTCCCAATTGACACCGCACAGGGAAGCCTAAAAAAGTCCTCAGGGGAGCCCTGAACACGGGAGCTTCCCGCCCGCCCCCCGCCCGCTGCCTGCGGCGCCACGGCCCGCGGGACTCCACGCGGAGTGATGCGCAGGCCCGGCCGCCCCACCCCGCGCCGGAGGGCGCCCGTCGCGCGGCACCTACCCTGGCGCGCCGGTCTGGAGGGCGGCGCGGCGCTAGTGGGAGGCGGACATGGACCACGCGCCTTCCATGCGCCACACGGAGAAGGCGTAGCTGAGGCGCTCGTGGGCCACGTAGCTGCAGCTGGTCATCTTACTGTCCATCTCGTCGCTCTGCAGGACCTGGTAGAGGAAGTCAATGTACCTGGCGGCCAGCTTGAGCGTCTGGATCTTGCTGAGCTTGTCCGAGGGCAGCGTGGGGATGATCTTGCGCAGCGCGGCAAAGGCCTCGTTGAGCGACTGCGTGCGCTGGCGCTCGCGCACGTTGGCCAGGATGCGCTGGCTCTGCAGCTCCTCGAAGGACTGCGCGCTGGGGCTGCCCTTCTTGCCGCGCTTGCCCGGGGTCGGGCTGCCATCTTCGCTCGACTTCTTGCTGTAGCGCCGCTTCCGGCCGAAGCGCTTGGGCTGCCGCTCGAGCTCCTCCTCGCTGGTGCCCAGGCTGTCCACGGGGGACACGGGCGAGCTGGAGCCCTCCTCCATGGCACCCGCCCGGCGCGCGTGGGGCTGGGGCGCCGGGGCGCCGAGCGCGGCGCTGGCCGAGCCCGCGGTCGCCGGGCACACGCGCCCGGAGCTGCTCGAAAGGCTCTGATTTCAAGGACGGCTCGTGCAAAACCGAGGTCTCCGGGAGAGGAAGTTATTCTAACTTTTTTGGAAACTCTAGCCGGGCTGGGTTGCTAAATAGTTGTCAGGAGGGAGGGCGGCGCGCTGATTGGCCGCGGCGGCCGGGGGCAGGACAAGTTCTGGGGCCTTCGCCTGCCGCCCCCGCCCCCGGCGCGGCACTTTCAGTTTTGCCTCCCCTGTCGGCCTGAGCCGCGGCGGGCATCCCGGAGGCCCGGTCCTCGCCCGCCGCCCGCGCCCCCAGCCCGAGCGCTGGCCACTCCCGGGCAGCCGCGAGCCCCCAGCAGGGCCGAGCCCGGCTTTGTCTGCACCTTAACGGGAGATTGGGCCCCGCCCGGCCGCAAGGTCTCTCCCTGGGCGCGAGGGGCGCAAGAGGCGAGGCCGACCCCAGATGCGCTCCCCGAGATGAGAGATGAGGGCGCATACGGTTGCATCCTGGGGCACCCGGACCCTGTGTGCCTTGGCCGCCCCGGGGCGCGCAGCGGGTCGAGTCTGCGCTGCAGCCCGCAAGCTCCGGCCTTGGATGCGGGTTGCTGCGCGGGCAGCCCTCCCGGCCCCCCGACCGCGGGCGTGTGGACACTCGGGCCTTGAAGACGCCGGTCCCCACGAACGCGCCACTGAGATCTGCGGAGATGCCGCCCGCTCGGGCCAGTCTACGTGTCAGGGACCGTGTCTCACCCCGACTTGCTGGGGAGCCCCGACACCGACGCCCCTCCCGAACCTTCCTGTTAAGGGCTTTAAAACTTAAGCGCCATAGCCAGCGAGCCTCTGCGGGAGCGCCCGGTGCCCGCCGCGCCTTCCTGCCCGGGATGCTGGGCACGGCCCGGCCCGCCTTGACCCGCCCCAGCCTCTGCGCTCCGCTTCGCTTCGCGGGTCAGTAGTGAACGGAGGAAACTGCGCGGGGCTGTCCCGGGCCCGGCCTCCCCTGCACTGGCCGCCCGCGGGCAGCTCCGGGCCGGAGGGCGGCTGGGGCGCGGGCCGGCCTCGGAGTGCAGCACTGGGGACCCGGCCCCGCGCCATCTGGATGCCGAGCGCGAGCGCGTTTGAAGTGGTTCGGGGGCTCTTTGTTTGCCAGGCCGCTCTGGCTCCAGGCCTGGAGGTGGTTTACGGCTTTGATGCCTTTGAACATATTCCCAGGTGACCGGGCTCAATTAGGCCCAGGCCTGAGCGGGCTGTCAGGCGAGCCGCCTGATCCAGGGCGGGCTGGGCCCTGTTATTGAAGTTGAACCCGGGCCGGGAGCGCTCGGCCTCCGCTGCTCCGTGGCCAGCCGGGCGGGCCGCGAGGTGGGGCCCGCGGGCCGCGACCACCGCGCTAGGAAACCCGAGGGCCTTTCACGCTGGTCTCCGAGGGCTCCGGTTCTGGCCGCTCTCGGGGACGTTTTCCCCAACAGTCCATCAAGGAAGGCAGAACTCTATGACGACCAGGCCCTTCCACACGCGTGACCACGCAACAGCGCTATGTGAAGCTTCTTGGCGACCTGCGGGCTGCACAGTCCCATGACCAAAGGCTCCAGAGTCAGGGCGCCCAGCCCCACCCTGCCTGACCGCCCTTCCTCCTCCGCCCTGGGAAGGCCCGGGGCTCATCCCATCCCACGCAGCGAAATAGCTTTCCATATACCTTTCTTTACAATTCCCCCCAAAATGTAAGGAATTAAAAACAGAGCAGCCAGGTCCCCAGCTGTCCTCTCTGCGATGGGGCCTTCCTGGGTGGCAAGGACTGGCCTGCTCCTGGAGCTGGCCTTTCCCTGTCTTCCCTGCTCGCATCCGCAGCGCAGCGGTTTGCTGCTCTTCAGGAACTCTGTTTCGCTCAGGCTGGGGAGTCCAAGGACCCCGGTCCCCCTTTCCAGCCAGGCTTACATGAGCCGGATGTCTCCCCTTCCCAAACCTGGAGGGCAGGAGGAGTCTGCCTTGCAGCCTGCTTAAGCCCTGTGTGTGCCTGTGTCATTCTCTGTCTGTGTCTCCCTGTTCCTGTCTCTCTGTGCGACTCTATCACATTCATTCTCTCCTCTCCCCTCTTCATAGCTTAGTCTGAAAGGAAAACAGCTCAGCTGACAAGTCTGGTTAGGCCCTGAGCAGCCCAGGGCTCGGGGGTGCCCGGGAGTGGGGACGCTCAAACTCAGGCTGCAGGCCCACTTTTGCTCAGGGAGATGGACACGGAGGATTTCACCAGAGACCCCAGTGGACACTTTGTGACTTTCACAATCCAGTCCAATAATCTGGATAAACTTTCTTCTGTGCCGTATCTTTCTACTTTAAAATATCTTAACAATAAATTAAAATAGTAAAGTCTGTGATACTGGCAATTGCCTGAGGAAACCTTTGTTGACAGAACTTGGAATGCCTTTCTCCCGCTGTATGGCCAACTTCTCAGAGTCATTACCCGGGCAGTGACCCACTTGCATGGAATAAAATCAGGCACAGTGACATTTACCAGCATTTCCGATGTCACCTGCAGGTTGGAGGGAGAAGTAATGGTCCCTATTTTTCACTTTTTTTTGGGGGGGGAGGGAAATTGGCTGAATTGGAACCCACATGAAAAAGTAATCAATTTAGGAAATCATACTTGGGTTACTGATGTAGTCTGAGATTTTTCTTTTAAAACTCAAGTTGGAGATAAGGCTGATAAAACCAGCTTATTGACAACGTACATGACAAAATGCATTTGTGTGAACGTCCATTGCGGGACCACCGAGGCTCACCCCGACCTGTGTTGGATACCACGCCATAGGGATGCATGGAAGTAAATACAGCTCTTGGTACATGTGTTCGATATTGGTTATGGAAAATCATGTCGATGCCTCTTTTCATATATGTAAAAAAATGTGTTTTGTTTCATGTGACTTTGTTTTAAAAAAAATGACCTGGTGTTCTGAGAGGTTCTTCTATTGCATGTTTTCCTTAGGGCAGCAAGTAAGAGGAGTTGATACGTTCTCACAGTGACTTTGACAGCTGTTAGCTTGGCGTTCCTCTCGCTGCAATACAATGTGACACTGCTGGGATTGTCACCTGGGGGTAATCTTCCATTACAGGACCTGGTTATACAGTCCCTGGGCTTTATTGGCATAATAAAATGTGTGCTTGCTCAGATTTGAAAAACTTTTGACAAACTCTCAGAAGCTTGTAAAACAACAAATGTATACATTCAATTGCCATCGCTGCTACCTTCGGTCAAAACAGCTGCAAAGGTGAGCCCACCTGTGCTGTCCAGCAGACCTTGCTGTGGTTTAACTCTGTGAAGTTCTTGATGGAGCTCAGAGACAGAAAACAGATATTTAAAAAGGCTCCAGGATACAAACCATTATGATCTGGGGGGTTATCTCCACTTGAATTTAGTGAACTGAAGCTTGAGCAGGTGAGCAAGCAGCCCGTATTTATGTGACAGAATCGATCACATTAACGACTCAATGACATTTTTTATCAAGAGGTTGGTAACCACGTCTCCCAAAGAGCATGTTACTATTGGCAAAGCGCGCTCTTCTGCGTTGCCAGTGGGCGTGCTGGCGCCAACGGCAGACTCACACTGACGCGGCACTGCCCCGGCGCTGCCTATCAAAGTAGTGTTGGTGCCTGGATGGTGACTTATTCTCTCTTAGATGTAGATGACAGTGACTGTGACCCATGATTTTCAGAAGTCACAAATCTCACAGGTAGGCTCTTGAAAATTATCTGACGTAGTGATGACATTTCTGTGTAAATTGTAGGGGCCTTTGGCGTCACTTTGCTGAGTATTAGAAACATGTTGTCACGGGAAAAAAGCTGCTCTTGGACCATAGATGGCTGGCTTTATTTTTAGCAGTGCATTATGTCTGCTCACAACACCCTGTCCCACTAGGACTTCAGTCACCCGGCACGTCCCCCCCAGTGTGACATCACAGCTGGAAGGGAGGGTAACTGAGAAGGCATTTTTTTCAGTCTTAAAACAGAATGTTTAAGATGCTTCTCAATCTCCTAGTGAAACACAATTATTCCTGGTGATGGGCATCAGAACACCTTCTGGAAGTCAAGCCCAAGAACCAGTCATCTGCCTAAATCACAGCAATGACGCCAGAGGTGGGGAACTGTGGGTGCAAAGGCTGGAGCCTCGCGTCCAAGGCACACATCAGGGACAGGCAAGAGTCCGCTTTAAAAAGTCCCACTGCTGTTGGGAATGTGAAGTAGTGCAGCCTCTATGGAAAGCAGCACGAAGCTTCCTCAAAAAACTGCAAGTAGAACAACCATATGACCCAGCCATCCCACTGCTGGGTGTATATCCAAAGAAAAGGAAACCAGTATATCCAAGAGATAAGTGCACTGCCGTGTTTCCTGCAGCACTGTTCGCAACAGCCAAGACACGGAATCAACCTACATGGGTGACTGGATAAAGAAAACGTGTTATACACGCAGTGGAATATTATTCAGCCAAGAAGAAAGAAAGAAAGCCTACCATTTGCAGCACCATGGGCGGAACGGGAGGTCATTATGTTAATCGAAATAAAGCAGGCACAGAAAGACAAATATTGCATGTTCTCCCTCACGTGTGGGAGCTAAAATCCCGGCCGTCACGGGCTGGGGTAGAGTAGCTGTTACCGGAGCCAGGAGAGGCCGGGAGGAGGGGGCTGGAGAGAGGTTGGCTAAGGGTACAAAATACAGTCACGTGGAAGGAATAAGTTCTAGCACTCGACGGTAGAGTAGGGAAACTGTAGTTAAAATAATTTATTTTATATTTCAAAACAGCTAGAAGAGAAGGTTTGCAGTATCTCCAGCACGAAGAAAAGATAAACGTTTGACGTGATCCCATTGACACTGCTTTGATCGTTACACATTGGGTGCAAGTATCAAAATATCATGTCCCCCAAAATATGTACAACTAGCATATCAATCAAAAAAAGAAATAAAGAGAAATGACATAGAGTCTAATCAATATAAAAAATAATTTTAAAAATCCCCTTGAAAAATTCCCTCTTGAAAAAGCGCTCAGTAGGGCGCACGACATGGCTACATTGTAACAGCTCTCCCCGGCGCACGCCTGCTGCTGCAATGCTTCATAGCATCGTTCGATGGCAGCCCCTTCCTCCCTGTGCATGGCCGGAGGGGGGGGTCCACCTCTCTTCTCTTGATTCCTGAAGTGCAGCAGATGAGAAGATGGGCGTGACTCTCTGCAGCCCTGGCAGCCCTAGTCTGCGAGAGACACTCCTGGGGACGCGGAGGGGAGAGGGGCAGACGCTCTGCACACCACTGCTCAGCCCGGCTTTCTCGGCAGCACAGTGTCCAGTCCCTGGACGTCTGGAGGCACAACCCGGGGATCCTTTCCTGGGGAGAGCACAGCAGGAATGGCGTGTCTTAGGGGCTGGCAGCAGCGGTGGCAGCAGCTCCTTGGAAGTCAGTCTCGAAAGCTCTACCTAGAGCCTGTTTATTCAGCTCCACAAATGATTCCATCGTAACCTCTAATAAGTCATTTCCTGCTTAGACTGGCCAGTACAGGTCCTGTTCTCCCTAATACTATGGACCCCAGACCCTGGGCCATGGACTGGTACCGGTCCGTGACCTGTTGGGAACCAGACCACACAGCAGGAGGTGAGCGGCAGCGAAGCTTCATCTGTATTTACAGCCGCTCCCCTCGCTCACATCCCCACCTGAGCCCCGCCTCCTGCCAGATCAGCGGGGGCATTAGATTCTCACAGGAGCGTGAACTCCCCTGTAAACTGCTAGTGGAGGGATCTAGGTTGCGGCTCCCTATGAGAATCTAATGCCTGACGATCTGAGGTGGAGCTGAGGCGGTGATGCCAGCGCTGGGGAGCAGCTGCAGATACAGATTATCACTAGCAGAGAGGTCTGACTGCACAATAAATGTAATGCCCTTGAATCATCCGGAAACCACCCCCTTCAGCCCTGGTCTGTGGAAAATTGTCTTCCTTGAAACCGGTCCCTGGTGCCAAACAGGCTGGGGACCGCTGCTCTAATGGACTCCTGGCGGGGACACCCACACTGCTGGACTGTGGTCTGGAGAGTGGACGCTGGGGTGCCCTTTTCACTTCCTGACATCACTAACATCTGCCCACCACGTGGGACTGATGCCGGCCTTCGGCACAGGTTGACAGACGTCTTTAAGATCTAATCAAAAAGTTGCCCTTGCAACAAACTCATATGGCCTTTTCTAACTTGGAATATGCACCGAATTTCAATTTAAAAATAACAACGGAAAGATGAAACAAGACATAAGCAGAATGGCAGAGGACGGAATATAGGGGCTGGGATGGAAGCCAGGCTCTTGTGAATAAACTTTGTTTTGTAGATTTGACTTTGGAATCGTGTACATGTTTTACATGATTATAAAAAAAAATCAAAATGAAAAAAATAGAAATCCCTAAGAAGTTAAAAGGAAAATCAAACAAACGTACCTTATCAAACTTGTATCACATTGATGACCTGACCGTGCCAACGTGACTAATTGAAGGTAGCTTTAAACACCACAATCTGACTTCGATCCCAGTGGGATATGCTCTAAAGGCAAAAAGGACTGCAAAAAAGGCTTAAACATTTCAGTATTCATATTTCTAGTAATAAAATTGCCACTGTCGTTCCAAAACTATACCGTAAGCTAAACCAAATGAGCAATTATGTTCGTGTCTCTGGGAATCAAGAGATACAAATGTAAAACCAAAGAAGTTAAATAAAACCACATAGTTCTAACTCCATTAGAAATAGCAGCTGTGGACCCAGGATGTATTTCCCGGCCCTGATGACTGAAAAAACCTAGGAACATTGACCCACCCAGTGGCAGAGAGCGCCGCTGGCGTCCGAATTTGGTCTCTCTTTGAAGACATGGTTGACTTAAGGTCGGGGTAAAATGTCAACAAGAGAAGCCTGAGACATCTCATTGTCCTGGTGACCACTGGCGTCAGTCACAAGGACTTAGGAAGGAACCTAAAGATGTTTCCACATTTCAGGGCAACAGGAGAATGACTGCAATGGGTGCGAACATATCAAACATGATAAAAATCCATCAGCTCACAGTGTTAATCAAACATAAAGCCTATCGGGCACCTTTGCCAGGTGCTGGAGAATTGACCCACGAGTCCAAGAACTGGTCAGTAAGGACGCAGAATCAAGCCCGTAACCAGCTCTTCTGACCAGATGGTACCCCAAAGTGACGTAAAGGTTGGTGAGGAGACGCTCCCCTCCGAGGAAGTGCTCCAGCTAATCGCGGCGGGTGGAACGGTAGGTATTGATAGAATTGCAACACCCCCACTTTGCAAAGGGCTGATGTGAGGATGGATGTAGGTGCTCCTGGTCCACCCAGCTAACAGCAAGGGTCTCGCAGGATCAGCCGTGGACTTCGGATTTCCTTCTGGAGGCATCTGGAAGCAAAGGAGAGTTCTGAGCTGGCAGCCAGCTAGGAGGCCAGCCGGGAGCCCGGCCAGCCTGGTGCCCAGCAGCCAAGGTCAGCAGTAGGGGTGGGGAGGACACGGGAGGGGAGTACAGAGCGAGAAGCCCGATTCAACTTCTCTCAGCTGGACTGAGAGTCCCCTGGAGGTCGCCTTGGGGCTAACTAGGGAGGTCACCACACCCATCACCTCCTGCTGCCTGCCATCGTTTTCACTTTTAGACACACTAGTCAAGAATGGGAAGGCATGCAGTTCAAATGCTTGTTTATCCTAGAAGACATTAGCAAAACACAGCCCCAGCCCCAGGCTGCAGGAAGAGCAGAGACAGAGCAGTAGGAGGAGGCTGGGTTCTGTCCTCTGTCATTGGCTAGAAGATGACGTTGGGTTGGTCCCTTCCCTGCCGTGGCCTCAGTTTCCCCTCTGTGAAAAGATCCCTATGGCTCCCTCAATGTGACGACCCCTCAGCTCTGTTTTCAGAAACGAGAGACGGGGGCGTGACTTTCTTTGCTCTGTCTGGATCTCGAGCAGGGGGCCCTGCGGTGACCGCACATGCCCGGCCCCTCGTAAAGCCCCTGCCCTGTTGTGGCCTGGTCATAAACTTTCCTGAAAAGGTCATGTGAATTGATCGCCCCCAATACTTTATAATTAGGAATTATGGTCTCTCTTCCCCACGACACTGTTGAGCTTTTGCAGACCTTACATGAAAATGGTATTTATGTTTCAAAGTGTTCTTCAGAAAACTTTGAACTCACGAGTTGAAAATTTGATGTAAAAAGTCCTGAACACTTATCTAAATAAACACTCAGGTCTGACCTAACGTGTATTAAGCAATAAACTTGGAATTGGACTTGTGTGTTACAACTGATTATATCTTGAATATAAAAACACATCAAAGAAATCTTCGGGGGGGACACTTCTACGTGTATGGCAAATTTCTCTTTTATAGAGGTCGCCGGGCTACAGGCCTCTCCCAAGTGACCAGGAGAGAGAGCGACGGGACGTCCCTGTTCAGAGAAGAGTGTGTGTGTGTGCAAGCGCTCAGGGACATGGGGCCGTGTGTCACTTGTCCGGGCTGTCCACCTTAAAAATCGTTTTCAATTCTTCCCCTGGACACCATCTCTCTACCTTATTTCCTGATCTCCCGCCAGGGAAGACGCGTGAATCCCGACCCAGGAACTCCCCGGTTCCCCTCACTGGCGAAGGTGGGTTTCCTGGGCGGGAATCTGCCGGGGCCACCGGGCCTGCCCACGCCAGGCCTCTCCCTCTGTTTCTGTCTTTCCTCTCCCTCTCCTGAGGACGTTTCCTTCCGCCTCTTTGAACATCTCCCGCCCGGGAGATGCTATCTGAACTCTGAGAATAAAGTGAAACTAGTTTCTTTCTTTAACACGTACTTCCTCACCCCGCAGGAAAAGTCATGCGCACCAGCATCAAGGCATGAGAGTGTCGCCTGTGTCTCCCTGGGCCACCCGGGACGCGTGCGAAGCGCGGTCGGTCCATCCCAGGGCTGCGCGATGGGTACACCCGTTTCAAAGCCCAAGGCCGGCCCCGCCTGCGCAGCCCGCGCTCCCTCCCCCCCCCACCCCCCCCACCCCTCCCGTCTTCTGGCTGGTAGATTTGCACGGAGAAGTATTAAGGTTTGAAATTTGAAAAGAACAAAATGTTAGCACTAAATTTTCATTTTTAAAAAATTATTTGTGTAAGGAATCTGAAATATTGTATTTGCTTCTAGGAAGAGTCCAGCGGCAGTATTTGGCATGTGATCAACCCCGGTGCGAGCAGCGGAGACTGTCAGATAACTAGATACCTCCTTTATGTTCAACTTAAGGAAAGTGGTCAGCTGGAACAAGAGGAAGGTGGGGAAGGACAAGGAGCTGGTAACACCTATTAAAAAACAAGCAGCCTTGTGAGTGCTCGCTGCTGACATCAGGGAGATTGACTCAGTTTCCCCCACATCCACATCTTCCTCCATGTCTTCACATGTCGTGTGGCCCCCAGCCGGCAGGCCAGGTTTCCCCTTCCCTACACGACAGCGGGAGCACTGATCCGCGCCAGGCGTGGACCCAAGAACTGGGTCTCCCGCGACTTTGTTTTAATCAACCATTTTTAAAAGGCATACTTTACATGCAATAGAATTCATCAATTTTAAGCTTAAAATCTGATGCATTTTGACAAGCGTGGAGCCATCTCCACCATGGAGAACGTTTCCTTCACTCTGGAAGGTTATTTTGGGCCCCTCTGCAGCCAGTTGCCTCCCCGTCCCCGGCCACCGGCACCCACCGATCTGATTTCTGTTCCTGTTCGCTTTTTCCAGAATGTCATAAACATGAAATCGTACAGGACACACCTTTGGGGTCTGCCTGCTCACACCCAGAGTCGTGCTTTTGAGACGCAGTCACACTGTTGCACGTCCCCGTAGCTCGTTTCTTTCTGTGCCTGGGTTGTCCGTTGCGGGTACACACCATGGTTTGTTTATCGGTTCATTGGCTAATGATCACTTGGGCGTTTCCAATTTCTGGTGATTTTGAATAAAGCTGCCTTTAGGTGTGGACGTTTGACACGTCCACACAAAGACCTAGACGATGAGAGGTACGCGTCTCTCTCTCTCACACATCTTCAATCTCATCTCTCGAGCAGGCGGGTAACTGGGTCCTAGGTAAGTGTGGCTCAACTCCAGAAGAAACTGCCCCGTTTTGTATTCCCGCCAGCGACGCATAAAAGTTCAGCGCCAGATGGCTACAATGGCTATCATAAATAAAAAGCAAAAACCAGGAAATAACAACTTTTGGCGAGCATGTGGAGAAATTGGGATCATCAGCACCGCTGGTGGGAATGTCACGTGGCCCCGCTACTGTGGATGGCGGTTCAGCGCTTCCGCAATAATTTAGATGTAGGGTGACCATGTGATCAGCAAGTCTACTCCTGGGAACATACCGGAAAGAATTCATGAAAAAACAAAAATCAGAAGAACTCAGTTTGAGGGTCATTCTTTAAAATGAGTGACCAGTGCTTGCCAGAAGTGTCAAAGTCATGGAAGACAAGGAAAGACTGAAGAGCCCTTAACAGCTTAGAGGAAACCCGACAGCTAAATGCACTGTGGTCTCCAGGATTAGATTCCCCGCCAGAAAAAGGACGTCAGCTGGAAACAGGCAATATCAGATCAAATCCGGGGATTAGTTCGTAGTATCGCCTCAACGTCGACTTCCTGGTGAGCCCGGTGCCACTCCTGGTGATGCGACTTTGATCACTAGTTAAGCGTCTGCTCGGTTTCTCCACGTAAAGCTACTCCCATCCCTTTAGCAAGGGAATTGCTAACTCCAAATTGGTAAGACTCTTGTGGGAGATGCTTTGAGACTAGGCAAATATTCTGTTTTCATCCTATTTTTACTCAATAATTTTAGCATCTACTCACGGTTCTTGCCTACAGCTTTTACGTGGTGTTTGCCAGTAGCGATTTTCTACTTGCATTATTTCTTCTACGTCCATTAGAATCTACTGTGAGGACCAACAGTTCCTTCTCCATTTATTTATTCAATTGTTTATTTATCTCAGTATTGACTCAGGGACGTTTATTTCACACTGTGGGTTATCATCTACTATTACCGTTATTTATTCTGTTGCTCTAATTGCCCCAATTCTGGTCATTGTGGTCACTTTCAGTTGGCTCCTGTGTCCTTTCAGTAGTCCCCCATCATTTTCCCAGCACTTTTCTCTTTGGAATTATAAGAATTACAGTAACGCAACATCTTTTAATGTACTTATTTGCCATTTACTTATTTTATTTTATTTTTTGGTGAAGTATGTGCTCAAATATTAGGCCCAGTCCTTATTGGGTCATTTATCTCTTCATTACTGAATTATAAGAATTCTTTATAAATTCTGGATACATGTCTTTTATTTAATGTGTATTTTGAAAACACTTTCCCTCACAGTTGACTTTTCAAATTTTCAACAGTGTCTCTCAAAGAGTTAAAGTTTCAATTTTGACAGAATCAAATGCATCACTTTTTCTTTTACGGTTTGTATTTTTCATATTATATCTAAGAAATCTTTGCCTGACTCAATGTCAAAGACAGCTTTCATCTACTTCCTTTTAGAACTGTAATTGCTTCAGCTCTTTTGTTTAGGGTGTGATTCCTTTCTAGTTAATTTTTGTACATAGTGTAGAGTAACAGTTGAGGTTCGTTTCTGTTGCGTATTGATGTTCAATTGTCCCAGTGCTACTCACTGAAAATACTATTATTTCCCAATTGAATTTTTTTTTTTTTTGCAAATTTTTCAAAAATCAATTGACCATATATAGGTAAGACGGCTTCTGGGCTGTCTATTCCGTCCCATTAATATGCGTCTGTCCTCACATTAACAAAACACTGCCTAGACTTCTGTAGTTTCATCATCTGTCTTGAGATAAAGTAGTAGGAACCCTCAACTCTGATCTTCTTTTTAAAAATGTTTTGACTGTTCTAGGTCCTCTGCATTTCTACGTAGATTTTAGAATCTGAATTTCCAACAAAAAAATGCCTCCTGGTGTTCTTCTGATTGGTATTGCCTTGAACCTACAGATCAGTTTGGGGAGAACTGAGATCTTAACAACATTGAGTCTTCAAATCCACGATCCCAGTGTGTCTGCACTTATTCAGGTTTATTTCTTTCGTCAATATTTTGTAATTTTGAGCATATACATCCTGAACATACATTGTTAGATTTAGACCTAAGCATTTTTATTTATTTATTTGTTTGTTTGTTTAGGGTTTTTTTTCTTTGGTTTGGTGCTAGGCAAAGATGTCATTCCACTGTCTGTTGGCTTACAAAATTTCTAACAAGAAATCTGATCTAGCACTTATCTTTGATCCTCTGTATGTAATGTATATTTTTCTACAGTTCTAAAAAAGATCTTATCTTTATCTTGAATATATTTGTTCTATGTCTAGGTGTGTTTTTATTTTTTATTTTTTATTATTATTATTATTTTGGTCTTGCTCTAGGTACTCTCAGCTTTTTTGATCTTCAGGGGTTTTGTTTTGTTTTTCTTTAATTTTGGTAGATTATCAACTACTGTCACATAAATCTTCCTCCTTCCCAATTTTCTTGCTCTCTCTACTCTCCTTTTGGGACTACAATGACATAGATAGATAGATGATAGATAGATAGATAGATAGATAGATAGATAGATAGATAGATAGATAGAGATAGATAGATAGAGATAGATAGATAGATAGATAGATAGGTAGATAGATATATAGATGATAGACAGATCAATTGCTCTTGGGTGCTCTGTTCTGCTAATTTTTCGCTGCTCTTTTTTCTTCTTTATGCCTCACCTTGAATAATTTCTATTGACTTAACTTCAAGTTCAATAACATATTTTCCTCTGATGTCTCCAAATTTCTGATAAGCTTATCAAAAGAATTCTTCATCTCTGTGATAGCGTATTTAAAAAAAAAATCTAGCACTTCCAGTTGACTCTTTTTTATAGTATTTGTTTCTTTACTGAAATTCCTTATGTGCTCATACCTGTTGTCCATATTATCCTTGTTCTTTTATTATATTATATAGTTATTTTAAATCCTTGTCTGATATTTCCAACATCTTGATCATTTCTGGGTCTGATTTTGCTGATTGCTTTATCTCTTGACAATGGGTCTTTTGTAGCCCTTTTGTGTATCTCATAATTTTTTATTTGATATGGAAAATTCTATGCAAAATAACAGTAGAGACTAATCTAAATAGTATTTATGCCTGGAATGAGTATGTGTCTCCTGATAGGCTGTTGGTATGGGAGATGAATCAACCTGTTCAGTAGTTAGTTGAGTGTGGAGTTTTTGCTGCTAGCAGTTACTTTTGGTGACTATAGACTTCAAATTTCTTCTTTGGAGGGCTGCTGCTTCCCTGCATTTACTTGGGCCTGGAACATTGTAAGGTTTTCCTCTGTGTTTCTGCTATACCTTCAGCTCTCAATGCATCCTATAAACCTGTACCACAGACAGGGGCTTTCTCCGCATCATGACCCTCTCCCACTTACTTGGTACAAGCCTGATGGCAGGGTCAGGAGAGGTTCCCCAATTCTCTTGTTCTAGCCTCAGTCTTAGCTGTGCATCTGGGCCTCAAGGATGGGGCTTTGGCAGCATTCCCGCCTTTCCCCCATGAGAGCCAAATTCAGCTTCTCTAACATCTGGAAGAGTCCTGGGTAGGAGAGAGTTCCCTGGTCCTCTTCCAGCTGTAAGCAGCAGACTCCTGCTCAAGTCAGTGCAGGATGCTGTGCTTGAGCCGGGTTCCACGCTCCTGCAAGGGAGATGGCTTTTGCTTCTTCCCCTCCCTGAGAGGTACAGCATGTGGCTGCCTCACACCCCCACCGTGGCTCTTGCTCCACAGTGGAGATGGTTCCATGAAGTGGGCAGGGTTTCGTGTCTGACCACTGAGACAGACTCTCAGGTTTCCTTCCCTGTTCCTGACCTTTTGTGAAAGTGCTTGGTAAAGGCACGCAGAAGGACGTTAGTGAGGCGGACTCCCCTCGTGTCCAGAATTGCCAGGGATTCTAGATTGTCACCTTGTTTTAGTTTATTGAGGTTGCTGTAACAGATTACCATGCACTTAGACAGAAACTTCTCTCACAGTTCTGGAGGGCAGAAGCCTGGAATAAAGATGCCGGCAGCGCCCTACTCACTGCAGAGACTGTAGGGCAGACTCCATTCCTCCCTCTTCTAGGTTCCGGCATTTGCCAGCTTCCTTGGCTTGTGGCCGCATCCCTCCGATGTCTGCCTCTGTCTTCACATTGCCTTTTCCTCTGCGACTGTCTCCTCTGTGTGCCTAACAAGGGCACTTGTTGGTAGATTTAGGGTCCACTTGAATAATCCAGAATGATCTCCTCACTTCAAAATCCTTAATTTCATCTGCAAAGACACTTTACCCAAATAAAGTCACAAGTTCCAGGAATTAGGACGTGGCCATGCCTTTTTGGGGGGCCACCACTCGACCCAATACATCCATGCTCGGCATTTAAGAAATCATTACATTACAGCTGTTTCTTTTTTGCTTGCTTTTATGGTAACTACCAATACCTCGTGTTATGCTTTGCCAAACACAGAATAGTCCATGTGCTCTTCTCAGGGGGCTTGTCACCCTTTGGAATTCAGTTTACCTGTTTGTTTTGTTACCCCAGCTATCCGAGGGATTTAGGAAAAACCATAGTCTTGTAGATTGTCTGGCTCCTTCTCACGGTTAGAGTAAAAGTAGAGCAGCTCTTTTCAGCCTTCTATAGCCCCACAGAACTCCCCTCATTGGACTCGGAAAGCCCTTCCGACAGCGGCCTCATCACAGCTGTCTCCCTGCCGGTCACTGTTTCAGACACGTGAGGACGTGGCGTGGCTGCCTCCCCAGGCCAGGACTCTGGGCAGCAGGCACACTTACTTTGCCTTTTAGGTCACTCACGACTTGGAAATCACCTCAATTTGCAGCCGACAAGTCTCTTTCTCAGAATGATTTTGCTAGTCTTCCGAGTCTTGGGGGGAACTAAGCTGTAAATTCCCACAGGTGGGACCACTAGGGCTTTCTACGTGTGAATCCTTCCCCATGTAAAATCGTACATAGGTGCATCCCGTCTAGGCGCCTAGGGACTCGCACGGACAGAGCAGTGTCTGTCCCTGCCTGGGCAGGAGGTGAGACACAGGGACTTGGCAGAGCTGCCCGGTGGGGCCCTGGCTCCTCCCCTTCCACCTGCGGCCCTTTTGTGAATCACACATTCTGCTGTGAATATTATAATGTCCTCTTTGCACTCCCAAGTTTCACTTTTTTGGACAACAAGTTGAACAGGTCCCCTACCCCTGGGAACTCACCTGCCGAGCATGGCCAAAGCTTCCTGGTACGCTGCAGACCTTGCCTTCTGAACTGTTCCTACGTGCTCCTGCCCCCAACCTCTTGCGTGTCCCACTCTTGTCCAGGAGCAACGAGTGCTCAGGTCCCTGGGCAGCGACCCTCACTCTTCTCAGCCACAATTCTGCTCTTGGAAAGCAGCCCTGGGAGAAGCCTCCTGCTCGGCCCACTCAGTCTCCATGGCCCTTCGCTGGCACCGGCTCACGTGTCCAGGCTGCTCCTAGATCCGGGCATGGGTGAGCTCAGCAGCGTCAACAAGGACCCAAGCCCGGAGAGGCCGAGCTCTGAGACTGGGGGTCTGCGTGCAGAGGACAGCTGGCCCCACGCTGTGGATTTACCCTGAAGTCCCACTTGTCCGGGGTCAAGTGCACAGACGCTGAAGGCCAGCTGTGAGCTGCGGTTCTGCAGAGACCCAGGTGCCACGGGCCTGCTCATGTCCTTCCAGGAGAAGAGAGGCGAGGCCAGCGCTGGTCACCCCGCAGCTCGCGCTTGTCCTCTGGCTCCTTCCTTCTCTGCAGTCCAACCTGCCTTATCTTTTGGAGTCATGAAAATACTTCGTACTGAGTTGACTTTCCCTTCATTCTCTCTCCTTTTTTTGGTGGAGTTTGTGCTCCCCCTGCCCCCCCATTTCTCTGTAGAGAAGGGAGCTGGAGCCGGAGGTTCTGGGAGGACGCCCTCTGGGGAAGCATGCTTGCAACTTTGATCCTCTCGCCGACACGCTTGCAGTAACCGCACTCCACAAACCCGCATTGCCGGGAGCTGACATCACAGCACGGGTCCTATGAAGAATCCGGGCCTGGACGGCACATGGGGCAGAGAACACACATTGTCACATTGATTTAAACACAGAGGAGTCGGCAGGAAATGGCTGGTGTTATGAATCACGGGTTAGAGGTCTTTGCCTCACAGGGACAACGTCCCCTCTGGCGTCTGAGGGTCTTTGCCCCATGGCTCCTCCAGTGAGGTCTTTCCTGTTGGAAAGTGATAATGACAAATGCCACCTTTCCACGGAAGGAGCACTTTTGTGATTCTGTTGTATTTGAACTCAAAAAGGAAAAACGAGCATTCAGGCTTCCCTTTGTTTATATTTTAAAATTGTTGTTATTACTGTTATTATTATTTTGGAGACAGGGTCTAGTTCTGCCACCGGAGCTGCAGTGCCGTGGCACCATCACAGCTCACTGCAGCCTCCAACTCCAGGCTCCAGTGATCCTCCCGCCTCGGCCTCCCGAGTAGCTGGGGCTGCAGGCGCAGCCACCACGCTGGACTCAGGCGTCAATTTACATTCAGACCCCGCCACCACGACAGATGTGTACGGAGCTGTGATCTTGCCTCGTTTATTTTCCTATAAACAGGGAAGATAACGGTTTGTGCCCCAAAGAGCTGGCCGACTGGCTGATTACGACAGAGCGTGCAGGAGCGTGTCGCCCGACGCAGGTGTTAGAAATCACGCTCATGTTCATTCTCACATGTGCTGCCCCAAGTATTCCAGGCTGTTCTTTTTAACTCCCGGCTCCCTGTCCCCAGGTGATCCCAGGGTGGGCGTGAGGCTAACACGAGCTTCACTTCCTGTAATTCTCCTCCCAGAGGAGCACCGCTGTCCTCTGACTTAGGACACTGCTCCCATGGAGGCAGGTCATGGTCCTCAAGGGGCCACATCCTGCTCCCCACGGCCCACGGCTGCGTGGCCGCACACGGCAGCAGAGACTTTACGGCGCGATTAACTTCAGGGTCTCGAGACAGGGAGACTCTCCAGGTTATCTGGATGGGCTGATCTCGTCACAAGGCCCCTGGTAACCGGGAGGCAGGAGGGTCAGGGTCTGAGAGAAGGAAACGGAAGCGCAGAAGTCAGGTGATGTGATGTGGCCATGGTCCAAGGCATACAGACATTTAGAAGCTTCTAGAAGCTGTAAAAAGCAAGGAAATGGATTTTCCTTTTCCTCTAGAGCCTCCGGAAGGAGCACAGCCATGCTGGACTCTGATTTTAGCTTCGTGAGACCTGGTTCAGACTTCTGTCCCAGAACTGTGAGATGATGGACTTGCGTCGTTTTGAGCTCTAAGCTTGTGGGGATCTGGCTCAGCAGCGTCGGAAACTGACCCAGCTCCCTCTGGACACGTGGCCCAGGACGAGTCTGAAGTGCTGGTGTCCAGTGGATCGGATCTGCAGCCTCTGCTTCCCCGGGGGAGCCTGGGCTGGGGAGCCCTGTGCCTCCAGGTGGCCCGTTTGCTTAACTGCTCCATTTGCTTAATTTTCATTCTAGGCTCACACTGGCCAGGGACCCATATGAGGCCTCTGACCAAATGTGACACGGTTTTGACGGATATGTAAGGAAGCCTCATTAAGATCGATGATCATTTTTTCACCATCAAAGCCCACCCCAAAAAGAGGAGGAGGGAGCCTGCCGGGCAGCAAACACAGACCTGTGCCACCCACCCCTTGTCTCCCAGACACCATCCCGCTGTCCCCACTTGCTCCAGTGCTTCCAAGATGGAAAGGTCTGGGAGAACCGGCCAGCCACGTCCAGAACCCACTGCTGCCACGGGAGGCCGTCCCCTTTGGAGGCTCCTGTCCAGGCTTTCCCACACAGACAGACAAAGGAGAGGGGAGCAGGAGCCCTCTGTCCAGGGCGCTCCCAGGGCCGCGGCCTCCCGAAGCTGATGCCTCCCGCGGGACGCACACGGGGTGTGTCTGTCGGAACCGAGAGCGGCCGTCACTCTGGGTCCGTGGGATTTTCTACCTTCTTAGGTCCGACGAAGATCAAGATGCAGGAAAGAGTCAGAAAGTAGCACCGGCGTCCAAGATGCCAAACGGCTGAGACGAGAAGTGAAAGGAAGATGTCCGTTGGCTCACTCGGCGATGCGGAGTCACAAATCGCATCGTTGGCGCTAGGAGCGTGTCGTCAGGATCATCTGAGAGTTCAGACTTAACCTTGTGTCAACATTAACCTGCTGTACGTCCCCCTGTCTCCTGTCCCTCTGACCCGGGTGTTCTGATGTCATCCGCACTCTGCGTTGATGGTTGGTGGAAGGAAGAAGGCATGTTGAATGTGGCCCAGGAGGACACTGATCCGACTGTGTCACGAAGGAGCGAAAGTGAGCACAGCGCCCAGCTTGCCCCTGGGGCTGGGGGCCTGAACTTCATTGCGAGCCGAGACAGAAACGCGTTTGTCCCCCGGGCTCTGACCACCTGCCCGTCAGCACGAGGCTGGTTTCTCGGTGTCCGCGTGCCACGCTCGGTGTCTTCCTCCAGCCCATGCTCGGACATACCTGAGCAGACTCAGCAGATGTGCTTCTGTCTCTTTGTTATTCAAATTAGGGAGGAAAGCAACATGGTAGGGAAATGGTTTTAATTAGCAAATAAAATAACAACAGCTTATCCTTGCAGACCAGCAGGTCTGAAATTGATTTGCAAAGAGGGATTTGTTAACCCTTGCAGTGCTCCCCGAGATACGGCTGGGAAGTGTCACTGTGCTGTTAAACAAAGAGGCGGGCTCTGTCGGAAGCGAGGGGCCGTGTGTTAAAGGACTCTGAGAGGCAACGGCTTAAACTCCCCGTAAACATCCCTTGGAGCGAAAACCAGGCCGAGGCTGCTCCTCCGTGAATCACCTGCGCTGAGATGTGGCAAAGTCAACTGCAGGACTTTCTCGTTCCGACTTCCAGATGACGTGGAAAAGAGCAACATCTTTATCGCTGGAGTGTTTCACACCATCCTTGTGCTGCGGGGGGAGTGTCAGAGCGGGCTGGGCCCCTATTCCTGCATGCAGGGCTCTGCGTCATTCTCGGACGGCTTGGGACAAGTTGAACCACGGTGGTCAGAGTCCAGGGGACAGAGGGCGGTCCCGGGAGCCGATGGGGAGCTGGCGCTCTGGACTTGAAGCAGGCGCCTGTCCTCCCAGTGAAGGGCCCTGTGGCACACCCAACGGTGGCCTCAAGGACACGCCCATGTGGCATGCCAGAGCCTGTGAGCCACCGCATTTGGTAAGGGGGTCTTTGCAGACTGTAATTTAGTTAAAATCTCAGGATGAGATCGCCTTGGTTACTCTGGCGGGCCCTGAATCCGATGACAAGTGTCCTTGTGAGAGACGGAGGAGGAGAGACGCGGAGGGAAGAGGAGGCGGCCCGTGAAGACGGGCACCCGCCAGCCAGGCAGCGCCGCAGCCGCTGGGGACTGGCGGAAGGAAGGAGGGACGGCGGCACCGGCAGCGCCTGGACCCTGGACCTCTGGCCCCCAGGACTGCACGGGAATAAATGTGTGTTGATGGAAGCGGCCACGCTGTGGAGCTCATCATGGCGGCTGAGACGTGAGTGTCGGCCCTCACACGGAGAACACAGGGACGTAGGACAAGGAGAGCTCTCCGTCACGCTCCAGCCTCCAGAGTCCCAGCCGGGGAGAAGCAGGAGGGCTGGGGGGCAGCGCATGGGGTGGCAACCCCTCGTCCCGCAATGCATGAAGGAAAGGCAAAGACGTGCTTGCGTGAGGAAAGCTAAGGGGACTTCTTGCCGGGAAGCCTACCCTAAAAAAAAGCCTAAGGAAGTTCTCAAAACAGAAAGGAAACGAAAGGCTCTTGGAACAGCAGGAAGGAAGAACCCTGGGAAAAGCAAAAATGTAGAACGTGCTACTTTGGAGCCGTGAGTCACCTGGTGAGAACGTGGCCACCGACGCCAGCTTGCCGGGGAGACTGCACCGAGACGGAACGAGCTGCTCAGGGACCCCATGTGGCCTCCACGAGCCCCACCAGGGTGTCCACACCGGGTGGTCCCCTTCTCCTGGCAACGGCGGGATCTGTGGAAGGGAGATGATCCTGGGCCGCTGAGCTAGGCAGGTGAACCCTACGGAGGTGTCAGGGGTGTTCTCCTGCTGACCTCCAAGAAGCCGCCAGCCACCTCGTGGACGGCCACGGGGAGGGACAGCCTCTGGGAGCTGAGGGCCTCAGACCCACCACCATGACGACCTGCATTCTGCCAACAACTCGCGCGAGCTTAGACGAGGACTCCGAGCTCCAGATGAGCACTCAGCAGCCCCCAGGAGGGCCCAGTGAGGCCGTGTCCAGGCTCCTGGCCCATGGGGACTGCGACAACAAATGTGTGTCGCCTTAAATCTCTCTCCTCTCCCTCCCTCCCTCTCTCTCACACACAGAAGACATCCATTTTATTGGAAATAAAGATATGATCCATGTCAGTCAATGACTGTAGAGGCCATCATTTTGCAGCAGTGAAACAGTCCTGTGACGTCAGCTCAGTGGAATCAGCTTACTCATCAGCTCTTGCCCAGGGAGCCGAAATTTGCAATTTATATTTATTTATCTTTAAATGGCAGAGAGGCTGAGTTAGATGAACATTATCAGTAATGAAACTACTCAAATGTCCTCAGTGTGTAAACTGTGGTCCAGTCACCCGAGAGAGCAGCGTGCCCCGTGAGGAAGAGTGCTCTGCCCGTGCCTGGACAAGTCCCGCGGACACAGCGCAGAGTGAAGGAAGCCCGGCACGCACGTGCCCCTGCTGCGCAATTCGGTTCGCACAAAGTCCAAAAGCGAATCCGGCGCAGCGCTAACCTACGTTATCCAGAGTCAGGATCCTGACTGGCGTTGGAGAGGGATGATGACTGCATGGCGGCCCCGGGGGACTTCTGGGCACTGGTACCTGTGGGGCTGGCCTCCTGGTGTGTCAGTGTGCACGCTTCTGTATGCATTCCACGTGCCACTGAAGAGTTTTAAATGACAAAGAAACGTCTTTCAATGTAAAAAGAGGAGAGTTTTTGTCTGCTGGGGAGTCGAGTTGCTCTGCCTGGACTGGAGACCCACCTTCTAAGCAACAGACCATGACACTAACCACATATCCACGTGGAATGCCACCCCGTCCGCAGGGGTGGACCTGGGCGTGACATCATCATGGTGTGGGGGATCGCGTCGTCCCTGCCTGCCGTGTGCGGTGACAAGCAACTGGTGTCTGCACCTGTAGATAAGCCATCTTCTCCTCTACCTAAAGCCGTGGGGTAGCTGAGCTCAGTAAAGTGCCCCGGAAGGCACTTCTGCTGTCAGCTAAGACCGCTGCGGCACAGCAGGAAGGGGACAGTGGACCAAAGCGTTGGCTAAGTTGCTCCAGGGTGGAAATGAAGAGGCAGTTGGGGTCGGGTGTGCCGGTTACTTTCCTTTGCTCTGATCCGGTCCCTGCCCTGCCTCCGCCTGCTCTGAGTGGCAGGGCGAGCCCCGCTGTGGACTCTGCACAGTGTCTGGAGTGTGGAGGGAGCTGCCTCGCTGATGTTCTTTTGCTTGTTCCCTGACTTCCAACTGGGCCAACCCGGTGCCCTGGCTGTGGGATTGGTGGGGCGCCCCCTCCCCGCCAGCCAGCACCACCCACGCGTACCTCGCACTGTGGGCACTCGCGCCTCCGTCAGTGATTTCGGTGCATCAGATGCAGGGCGACTTTTGGAAATTTTTACTGGAGCTTGTGAGTGGAATGGAGGAACCCTCTATGCCACCGAAATATAACTCCAGAGCAGGGGTCACGTCCAAGCAGCCTGTCTGTCGTGCTCAGAAGTCGAGCTCAGGCCTCCAGGAAGGCTGCAGCCCAGGGCGGGTTAAGAGGTCAGGAGCTGCTGACGACAACAGCCTCTTCCGCAGCCAGGCGGCTCACCTGCCCCTGCCAGGACACTGCAGGAAAGCCCACGGGTCACAGACAACGCCAGCTCCTGGGGGCTGGGGAATCGCAAAGCCAGGGGGGCAAGCGGGGCTTGGATACGACCACGCCCACCTGAGCACCTGGGCCTCTTGGGACAGGTGGCAGGTGCTCACAGGTATTCTCCCTCCTCCTCTACACAGGGATCCGGAGGGGAAGTGCTTTCAGTGGGGACGACTCTTCATTCTACAGAAAGTTAACAACCAAATTTTCAAGTAGCCATTTCTTCTAGTTCCTTCAACATATCTTGGCTAATATGCTATTTGTAACAATATAACCACCACAAAACGATTAGTAGCTGCTCAGAGAAGGGGCTAGACACACATCTGCATTTTGGAAGGTAAACTGGACAAGCGTGAAGACGACAGACCTCTCCAGCACACGTGGCTCATTTGGGGGTGACATGCACGCACCCACGGCCAGGCTACCCTCTCTACTCCCCCGGACCGCCTCTCTAAGCACTGAAATTAAAAAGTGACTTGTTTGCCAGACTTTCAGCCTTCCAGATTTTTCTCATCTGACGCTAGCACAGAGGAGCCTTTAAGGTTTGTAGGAGAATCGCGATTTTTATCCTCACGACTTACCGGATCTGGTTGGTCCCACACCCGGAAAGACGCAGCAGAGGGCGTGGCTCGCCCCACCTGGGCCTGTGCCCACCGGTACCTCGTGGCGGAGCTGATGAGCAGGTGTGTTTGAATTCACTCACCATTTCATGTTCCGCTAAGCACTTTTTTAACTGAAAAAGGTGATGCAATTAGCGTGAGGGGACTTTCAAAAGCTTCTAGAGGAAGCTGATATACAATCGTTATGAGCAGGAAAAACACTCTTCTAAATTCTTAAAATAACAAAATTAACTTTAAATTTCAAAACATATTAGATAGTCTGTTTCTCCCTGGTATTTTCATTTGGGGTTTGAAGAGGCAGCAGTTATTTCTGAGGGGAAATGGACTGCCCACTTCTCAATCAGCTCACAGATAATGTTATACTCACTGGACTCATTTCATCAGCTACTACCCTGCTATCTTTACCACGTGAGTTTTTTTTTTTTTTAATTTTTACCCTAATGCTAATAAAGTCATGTCTGAAGACAGGTAAGAAAAAAATCACGTTAAATTGTCAAACTCCTGATTGTCCCCAACCGTCCCCTGGCAGCCCGTCAGTGCCGTGCGGGGAGATTCTCCACATAGCATCCAGAAGGCTCCCGAAGAAACGTGCATTTGCCGGAGGACTTGCCGGTACAGTCTGGGGGGTGGGTTTCTGTAATTACTAATAATCTCCGAGACAGCCAGCCCCAGGGCGTGGCTGGTGAGTAAGACCTCGGTGGAGCGAAGGACCTTGGCCTGCCGCTGAGAGGACGTGGGCAAGTGAGAGCCGCCTCCTCCAGGAAGACGCCCGGCCTCGTTTTTCCTAAGTGCCTCCCACCACCCGTGGGAATCCTCTAAATACCTGCTGCGCAGACCCGCTGGAGGAAGACGCAGTGGCGAGAGGGGGGTCTGGGCGGCTTGTGGTGGGGGTTCCTGGGCCCCCACTCAGAGCCAGCCCCACAGGACCCTCCACTTTAACGTGGTCCCTGCGCGGGGCTCCCGGAGCACCCAGGGCCAGTGCCGCGCTGATTATCTCTGCTTTTTATCTGCAGACGGAAATGGGAGCAATGCACACAGAATTAGCTCCGTAAATAAATGCTGAGGTCTAATTGCCCGCTCGGCCCTGGCCCAGGAGGCTGTGGGGACGTCCTCGGGTCGCCTTCATCTCTGGCTGCAGCCGCCCCAGGATGTGGAAACCTCGCTGTGTTTTCGCCATCAGAGAAGTGCTCTGGTGGCCTCCTTCCATTTCCCCGGGGCAGAGATATTTACTTTGTACTAATTGGTCTCCTTTTTGGCAGCATCCGTGCAATCGTCCCAGTTCTGGGTCCAGTCGGAGTCCCCTGTGGAGAGGAGAGAAGGTGGCAGGCGGCTTGGCTCAAGGACACAGCGCTGAGAGATAAGGACACGTGCTCTTCTGGAAACTTCTCGCCGTATGGCTGGTCCCCGCGTGAAGACTGTCCTTGAAGTCACTTGCTCACAGCTGCTCTGCATGCGTCTCTCTCCCCAGACCCGGTTGCTGACGCCCGGTGGCACCGGAGACCGAGTGCAACGGTGACTGCCATTCTTTACAGCACGGGGAAGCTTTGAGTCACGGGATTTCCTTTCTATCAGATATTTAACATTATTTGAATAATCATGCATGAGTTTGTTACGCTCATAAGACAGCCCCACATGTGGCAGTAAACTTGGAAAGTATTGATACAAAGGAACACGTTAACAAGACAATGGGGCCTCGCATGATTTACGGCTCGGAGGCCACCGCCGCCAATGCCGGGCAGCATCCACGCGGCGAGGGCCCTGGCATCGTGTTTTATGTGCGGTAACATAATCTGCTTTCTTCATTTAACATCGTCCCACGTACATTGTCTACTGTTATTGGAGGCTCTTGGGAAACAGTCACATGGATGGTGTAAGATTCCACCACTGAATTTTCCGTTATTCGTTTGGAGACCTGCCTCTGACAATGGGCATCGTGGCTATTTTCAGATTTCGTTATTATCCACGCGGTGGCAGTGAACACCTTCGGGCATAAGTTGTCTCCGTCCTTCATTACTTCCTTAAAGTAAACGACGCATCATGGCATTACTGGGTCAGAGGTAAAGGACAGGTGATCATTTTCAGTACGCATTTTCAAATCACTTCCCCAGAGCATCCCTGCAGCGTGGCTCCGCCGCCCTGCCGACGCCCCTGAGAACACCTGGCCACCCCCCGCCCGAGTCCCGGCTCTGGGCGTCCCATGTCACAAGTCTCCGCTTCGGCCAGCCGATTGCTTTGATCTGCATTTCTTGGACCGTCACTGATGTTAAACGCATTTTTTAATTTACTCACACTACGTTTTTTGCTGTTATTATTTTTAAATTAACTCTTTAATCTTAATGTTGGTGCTTCTGTGAAATGGTTTGTTTTTCTAAATCGCCAACAGCTATATGAGCACGGTTTATGGACTGACCCTACCAGGCTTCCTTGATTTCTGGGGCCACCTCTGTGAAGTATTCACTTCTTTTCTCTCTTGCCACGTTAACTGCTCCACGAAGTCTGTCTGTCCTCAGATCCGACCAACATAAGAACTGTGGATATAATTCCACGGCGTCCGACATCCAGCCTCACTGACGAGACGTGCATGACCACCTTCCTCTCGTGTTTGTGGCTGTGGATGTTTTCGTGCCTGGTGGCTTTCTGAGTGGATGTGAAGGCCCCGCCACAACCGTACACTCCTGCAGATCTTACAAGCACTGCACCATGGTACATGACATCCATACAAAACTTTTCTGTCTCCAATAAGTAATTAACCTTAGCTTGCCATAATGTTTTTGCTTTACAAACTTTTTAAATTTTTTAACTTTTGACTCTTTTGTAGTAACACTTAGCTTAAAACTAAAACATTGTTTTAGAAAAAATATTTTCTTTCTCCATATCCTTCCTTGTTCTATAAAATTTTCTTTTTTACCTTTCAAAGTTTTTTGTTACATACTAGGACACACATACCACGTGAGCCTAGGCCTGCCCAGGGCCAGGGCCATCGACATCACTGTCTTCACCTCCACACCTTGTCCCGCTGGGAGGTCTGCAGGGCAGTGGCAGGCACGGAGCTGTCACCTCCTACGACAACAGAGCCTTCTCTGGGACCTCTCCTGAAGGACCTGCCGAGGCTGTTTCACAGCTGACTCTTTTTAAGTAGGTGGAAGGAGTATATTCCAAAACAATGATAAAAAGCATAGATGTGGATACACAAACCAGTAGCACCGTCACTTACTGCTATCAGGTATTCTACGCCATACACAATCGTGCCGCACTGTCCCGCACCCAGCAGAGCGGTGGGTTCGTTTACGCCAGCGTCCCCACACACGGGTGAGTGCGGCATTATGACGTCACTTATGATAGGGATTTCTCAGCTCCATCGTGATCTGATGGGACCAATGTCACGCACGTGGCCCGTCACCGACGGAGACAATGTTATGTGTCTCATGACTGTATTTCTCTCTTCAGCTACCTCATGTCTACAATGGGAGATTTATTTGTTAACTTTAGAAACCTCGGGTTTCTACCGGATAATTTTTCGCATTTGCTTACTCTTGTTTCCTAATTGCCTGCTCCTGTTTTAGGGATTCATGTGGTTTGAGTATCTGTGTCCCTCAAAAACTCCTGTGCTGGAGTTAACTCCCAGAGTGACGGCAGTAAGAGACGGGGCCTCCGGGAGGGGATCGGGCCGTGAGGGCCCCGCCCTCGTGGATGGATTAACGTCCTTACGGAAGAGGCAGAGAACTGCCTGCTGCTTCCCCTCTCCTAGCATGTGAGGACTCAGCCTTGTGTCCCTGCCGCCGTGTGGGGACACAGCGTTCCTCTCCTCTGGGGGACACAGCAGCAAGGCGCCATCTGGGAGGCAGAGAACGGCCCTCACCGGACATTGCCTCTGCCGGCGCCTTGATTTTGGACTTCCCAGCCTCCAGAACTGTAAGAAATAAGTTTCTATTATTTAAAAATTACCCAACAAGGGGCATTTTGTTGATCACAGCAGCAAGAATGCACTAAGACGAGGATGCTTTCCTTTCTTCATCTCTTCGAATATTTAAAGTATTTTTGGTTTAGAGCGTCATTCAGATTATTCTATTAACTCTAGTTCCTTGGATGTGAACGCTCCCATTTTAGGACGGTGGACTCTGTGGTCCATCTTAGTTGACAGTGAACTCAGCCATAGCCAATTCTCTGTCTCCGCATCCCGGGAGTGGCCGTGTGGATGGTGCTCGGCCTGCACGTAGCGCGGCCAGGTGTCTGCTCGCCTCACAGGGTTTTTAAGCTCGCTTGCTTCCATTCCATGGCCTGGGGCCAAAACATGGGTTTTTATGCTCTCGGCTCAGGCATGGTGTAGAACCTTCCAAATTATCATCTACTAGGTTCAAATAAGAGGGGAAATTTTAGGTTCTTGCTGGTCACGGTCACTCGTAGCCTCTGCCACTGTGGAAACTCCAGCTCACCTGCATGCGCCCCGAGACCCCGCCCACTGCTCCCGCTACGGTCTCCTGTCGACTTCTGGGAACTGGAGATTTCCTTTCCTTGCTTATGTTCTTGGCTCAATACTTTAAATTTAAATCAGCAATTCTGAGTGTTCAGACAGACCTCGTGACTGCCGGGTGCTTCGTGATGATCAGAAATTTACTCAGTTGTTGTGCATTCAGAGTCGTCGTCACGTCTGCCTGGGCTGGTCCCCTTCCCCCTCTTGCCCACCCTTTCTTCCCTGCCATTTCCTCCTTTTCCTTTCCTCATTTGTTGAAGCCCTTTTCACAAGCCTTCTTCCAATGAATTTATCTTTATGAAGTTAGAGAAATCCAATAGAAATTTCAATTTGAATTAACTTAGAAGGAATTTATGTTTTGTGATATTTAGTCTTCTTATCTAGTAACACGGTGGAATCAATCGCAGGTTCCGTGTTCACTCTTCTGACATCTCCTTTTACGCTGGCCCGCTTCCTCCCTCCCCCTCCCTCCTTCCTTCCTCCCTCCCCCTCCCTCCTTCCTTTCCCTCCCTTCTTCTCTCCTCCCTTCCTCCCTCCCTCCCTTTCTTCCTTCCTTCTAAACGTTCATTAGAATGTGAAAAAGGTGGGCAATGAGTTGATGAATCTTCTTGACTTACACACTCGGGTACAGTCATCTTTCAATTTCCTTAGGGAACTGGTTCCAGGACCCCCACAGATACCAAAATCCAAATTCCAAAATCCCATGATGCTCAAACCCCTGAGATGAAATGGTGCAGTATTTGCGTGTAGCCTGTGCACATCCTCCTGTCTACTTTAAATCGTCTCTAGATCACTTCTTACACCCAATACAGTGTAAATGCTCTGTTAATAGCTGTTACACTGAATTGGTTTTTATTTGTATGATTTTTATTGTTATATTGTTTTTTATGGTTTTTTTAAAAAATAATTCTATCCATGGTAGATTGAATCCACAGATTTTGAACCAGAGACTACAGATTTTCAAATAGCTGAGGAAAATTTTATTCTATTACAAATTTGATTTGCCTTCTATTTCCCCCATTTTTTAAAAAGAAATTACTATTTTTCATGAGTTGGATCTTTATTCTCTGTCTTCTTTGTCCATCATTATTTCTCTCATCGTTTTCTTATTTTTCCCTCTTTTCATCTGCATTTTGAGGTGATATTTTAAAAGCTTGATTTCTTCACTACTAATTCAATTTTCTACATGCCTCCCTTGTGGACTGTGGACCGCGTGGCCTCCGCGAGGTCTCTCCTCCCCACAGCCAACAGCTCAACAGCTGGCCTTGGTCTTGTCACCCCAGTTCCTCCCCCATAAGGCTCTGCTTTGACATGGTTGGTGCAGACCCAGAGCTGGGCTGAGCAGGGAAACAGGGGCCATGGAATGTCCTCCCTTCCTTCATCACACCGCTCTCCTGTGCAGGAGGCACGTGTTGACCGCCATCTTGTTTCTGGTCCACCTTTGGCACTGTAGTTGTTGCCAGTTCTTCCTTGCTCCAACTCGTCTCCTCCAGCATACACATCGCCTGTTGCTGTCTTCAGGGCTGCAAGAGTAACACATAACCTCAAAGAAAGCAATCTGATCGTGAAGATATCTCAGGCGCCTGGTGTCTGCTGTAGGATGGGGTGAGCACTCTTCCTGTTCCTGATGAAGCGTCTTTTGCTCTTGGAATTGCCAAGGTGGGCCTCCAAGAGCTACGTCAGGGCTGCTCCGCCCTGAGGGTGCTCATCTGACTTTGCCCACCTCCCTGTTGCCCGGGACCCCAACATTTGTTCTTGCTCCATTTAGGACTAAAGGAGAGAGAAGGTCATGTGAACACACTTCAAAACTGGGGATAACCTTAGTTTTCTGAAATTTATCAAATTAGGGGAGCAGGTGAGTTCTGCAAAAGGAAGGAAAGTGCATCCTAGCAAAGGAGGAGAGATGGGAAGACAAAGGGCAGTGCTGCCACAGGTCAAACGTGGAACTGGACGTTGGTTCCTTACCCAAGAACCCACTGTATCAGCCCATTGAGTGGAAAAAGTGGGCCATGTGCTGCTGGTGTCACGTGGCTCAAACATCTGCTGAATCTATTGAATTCTTCATTTTGCAACCTATTGTTCTTCCATTTTTTTTTTGTTAAGGCATAGTTTTTTTTTTTTCAGTAAAATTCATCCTTTTTAGTCCCCACAAACGTATGCAGCTAGGTAACCACCAGCACAGCCAAGACGTAGCACAATCCCATCACCTTCCTACCTGAAATCCCTAGCCTTTCTTAACTTTCCAAGCCGGAAGACACAGGCAGTGGTTCATTGAAAATGAGATTTGGTTCAAAATAGTTAATATGGAAAGAGATTCTTACGGTCACCTTCATCCCAGCCATACTGAACTTGTTCAAAATGTGGAAACAGCAGAAAGAACGTGCGTGTGTGTTTAGTGCCAGCAGGACTGATTCAACAGCACCAACTTCAAAAGCCACCCAAGTACTCTGTCTCTTGCCAGCGTGCACGTCACAGCCCCACATCCTTGTGGTGCCCACCCAGGTTGAGCTGAGGGCCCCTTTCCAGAACAGCAGAGTGAGGTGGGGCTCGTTGTCAGCGGGAGAGGCGCAGGGGACGATCACAGAAGGATGGGACAGAGCTGGGCGGGCTTAGTGAGAGGCCAGCACAGAGCAGGGCTCTGGCAGACCAGGCATGGAGGCACAGGGCCCTGCGATGTCGGTGGGCGTGGTGACCAGTGTCTACCCACCACGGGGGCTGTGTGGGTGTCCTAGTGAGGCATCTCCTTGAGGAAGGCAGAGCCTCCAGCAAAGCTCTCTGCCACCTGTTTTTGTGGCACGCGTGAGCCAACACACATGCGTGACCACTCACCGGTCTCTTCTCTGCAAACACCCTCCCCATAAAGCGAGAGTGCAAACCCTTCCAGAACAAAACTGCAGCACCAGGGACCTCTCAGTTACCTTAACTGGGACTGAGCTGGAATCTGACGACAATTTTGTGATTCTCAAAGAAGAGTAGTGTTTTAAAGCCAGAAGGGTCTGGTGACAGCACTCGGGACGAAGGTGGGCAGGGATGCAGCCTCCAGGCTCCTGCAGGCGCTCGCTCCAGGTGAGACTTGCAGAGGCAGCTCATGTGACCTGGGAGGGCTCAGCCTGGCATCTGCCGTCACCGTCACCCTGTGGCTTCTCCCTCAGTGCCGCCTTTTCCAGGGAGGCCCTGCTGACTGGGAAATATCCACGTTGCAAAGTCTACAAAGTGAGTCTTTGACAAAATCAGCCTCTAGCTGCCTCTTGACTTGGTGACCATATCAACAGCACAATAAATATCACTAAAATGCCTTTAAACAACAAAAAATGTTTGTGAAAACTCAAGAATATGTTGTAGCCGATTTTCCCCATTTTTTGTGAAAGCAAAGTTTGCATTCAGTAAAATTCATCCATTGGACTTTTGATAAATGTCAAAAGTTGTGTAACCACCACCGCAATCAAGACACAAATTCCGGCATGTCACACAGCGCAATTCGAGGTCATGAGATGCTGTCGCTGAAGGGCGGGTGAAGGTGATGCCCCTGCTGGTGGGTGGCTCCGGGTCACATCCTGGCTGCGGCCCTGGCAACTGAGTGGCTTTGGATGGTGACTTGATCTTTCTAAGGCTTTAGTTTTCTCAGCCACGAATGGACAATATTACTGACCCCAGGGGAGTCGTGTGGTGACAAGATGAGTGGGCAGGAAGGGGGGTGGGCGGAGCGGCGGGCGCATGGGCACCATCGGCTCCTGCCAGCCACTCAAGTGGACGTCAGGGGCTCTCACCTCTTGTCTGCATATCCAGGAGCCCCCCTACCCCCCCAGAGAGTCTGCTGGGTCCCTTGACTAGAACCGAGACTTACTGCTTGGAATGAGGGATAAGAACACTAGCAAGCTAACGGTTTCAAGGCGTTCTGTGTCCCCGGTAGGGCGCTGAGGACTTCGCGTAGATCAGTTTTTTCAGCCCACACGATGCACGTACGAGCACTGCTAAATCTCCACCCTGCGCATCAGAGAACTTGTGCTCAGGGGAGGCCGCTGGCCCAGGCGCTCACGGCAGCCGGGTGGAGGCTGGGTCCGGGCCGGGTCCGTGTTCTCGACCATCCCGGCCTCCCTGTCTCAGCGGCAAGAGCGCGGAGAGGAGGCAGAACGCCAGGCTGGAAACAGGACTGTGGACACTCATTCATCTACAGGAAAAGGTGCTCCCCTCTTAGGAGGTGAGAAGAGTCCTTTAAAATTATGTATATAGAACAACAAAAAATCAAACAACCCAATTAAAACACGGACAAAGGACTTGCATAGACATTTCTCCAAAGAAGACACATGAATGTCCAAAAAGCCGACGAAAAGATGCTCCACATCCTAGTCATTAGGGAACGATAAATCCAAACCACAATGCAATACCGCTGTACATCCGTGACGATGGCTATCACATATATAAAAAAGCAAAAACAAAAACCTGGAAGTCACAAGTGTTGGCCAGGATGCAGGGAAGCTGGAGCCTTGCGCAGTGCTGGCGGGAACGGAAGGGGCGCAGCTGCCGTGGGCGCGGCATGGCTGCCCCTCCGAAAACTAAACAGAGTGCTCCCGTGATACAGCAAGTCTCTCTGGGTGTCCCCGAAGAGCTGGAAGCAGAGGCTTCACCCATGTTCCCACGAGCATCATTCACAACAGCCAGTTGGCGGAAGCGGCCCAGATGCCCCCCACGGGGGAGCGCGTAAGTAGAATGCAGAGAGAAATGTTACTCAGCCTCAGAAAGGGAAGAAATCCTGACACACGCTACGACCTGGGTGAACCTGAAGGATGTCCTGTGGAGCGAGACTGGCCAGTCGCCCAAAGGCGGAGCCGTAGGATTCCGTTTGCACGCGGTCCCTGGAGGAGCCGCACTCACAGAGACAGAAACAGAGCGGCGCTGCCAGGCCTGGGCGGAGGGCCGGGAGTCAGTGTTTAATGGGGCCGGTGTTCAGCTTTGCAAGATGAAAAGACACGGAGGTGGGTGGTGGTGATGGTAACACCGTGAATGTCCTTAATGCCATCGAACACTAACCTCAAATGGTTCAAACGGTAAATATTACGTTACGTGTGTTTTTCACAATGAAACACTGTACCTCACGAGCCCGTCTGCCAGTGAGAGCAGGAGGGGGAAGGAGGAGGAGCGGTTATTAAATGCTCTCCCGTTTTCACTGAGTTAGAAAATGCCTTTATTTTCTCCTCACGTTTCTGCATTTTCTTAAGTACCTTTAGGACAGCACATGCCATCTTTGCAGCTGGAAGGAGGAGGGCCGCTTATTGACGTCCCCTCACCTCCACCTCTTCCCCCCACCCTCCCACTGACGCTCCGTCTGTCTCCTCTGCCTGTCCTTGGAGGGGAAGGTATTATTAGACCCATTTTGCAGAGGAGAATATAGAGGCTCTGAGAGGCAAAACGGGTCACCCCAGGTCACAAGCCTGGAGCCAAGCCAGGCCCTGCCAATGTCACCAGACCCCCTTCCCTGCCCTCCCCCACTGCCTTGCTTCAGGAGGCTGAGGTCACTGAAGGCCAGAATCCTCACTCGTCATCTCTACCGGAAACATTTTTGTTTTAAATTCCAGAGCTTTGCCTATCGGAGGCATTGTGAAATCAGGGCGGGGTGGTCACGCCTGGGCGTGCCGTGCGCGGCAGGGCTCACCCCGCACCGGAAGTCAGGGCTGCACTGACCTCGCGGCAAACGCCCAGAACAGCGACAGCTTCTGACCCTCGAGAGTCCCGGCCTCGCCCTCCGTCCATGAGCTAGGAAGACTCTGTGCCCGTGGCTCGCTGCCGTGCTGGGATTTCCAGGGAAGCGTGTGCTGCTTTGCGTCGACTGACGTCCATGCCCTGCACTGTCGCCTCTGAGCCCTGCAGAGGCCCCAGGTCACCGTCCGGCTCCCGCAGGGACACGGCGCCTGGCTGCGGGCATGTGCTGACTCTTCGTCCCTCGGCCTGCTCGGCCCGTGCTAAATAAAAGAGCGGGCCGGGGAGGGGACTATGACAGAGTTCAGTTTCGAGTGTGTTTGAATTAGCCCCATTTTTCCTCTTTCAGATACTGTGACCACAAATCACATTCGTTTACACTCATTTTTGCACTTGATTCTCTTCGGTTTATTATTTGCAATTCTAAGAGATTTCGGAGACAACCTAAGTGAGCCGTTTCCCCACAGGCAGGCTCGCTGCGTGTTGGGAGCCTGAGCCCGCCCTGGCGGGTTGGCCGGGCGCTGCGTGGCCCTGAGCGGTGTGGCCTGGCAGGTCACGCCGTGTGGGACAGACGAGAGCCACATGGCCGAGAGCAGACAGGCAGGGCAGCCCCTGGCTCCTTCCCAAACTCTGCTCCTTCTCGGAACTTCGGTGGCAATGGCGTCTCCCTCCTCGATGGAGACGGCCGGACACAGCCTTTTGTTCCAGCGGATTCTGTGCTTTGTCCTGCGGCCTCCAGCTGCGCGTGGCGTGTGCGTCTTTCTGGGGAGCCCTCTAACCGTCCTCCATTCACGTGGACATATCTGGCAGAGCCATGGAGATTTCCTCTTCTTTTTTTAAGTTGCAAATGCTTAAAAATGTGCCTGCTTTTGAGCTCCCAAGGGGATCCCCCCCATCTCCAGCCCCCGTGTGCCGTTGCCATGGCGATCTCCCCTTTCCTTTAAAGTCTGGAATGCCACATTCCATAAGATTTGCACAGAAAGTCGCTTGATCATACGCAAAGGCCTGTGTGTCCGTCTCGGACATTCTGTATCAATAAACACGCTGGGACCCTCCCTCTGCCCCGCGGAAAGAACTCGGGCGCCCCCCTCACTCGGGGGACCCTGGAAGAGCCCAGGACAAGAAGATCCCCCAGCCCGCCGTCCCACAGATCAACTCCTGCTCCTTCTCCTGGGCACGTCAGCGTTTTCCGCTGTCATCACAGGCTGCGACTGCTCTGCAGAGGGTGGTGAAACTGTCCGTGTCGGGAGGGAGCCCAACACCAGGCTCCAAACTCCAAAGTTTTGCATAGATACCACGGGCGCGTAAAACGCTGAAGTGCATTTAAGTCCTCAAATACACAAGTAACTCTAACTACATAAAGAACTAGATTTCAAGGAAATTATAGTTATTTGCTACAGGAAAATAACCTCTAAGTCGTGTTTACAACTTAATGGCCAGTCATTTTGGAAGCAAAACTCTCCTCTGGGCCTGTGTGTTTAATCATTTTCTGAAACAGGAATAGAACTAATTGCTCTTGAGTAAAAGACTGTTGCATATTTTGTCTCGCACAAAATGAATGAAAATAAACAAAAGATACAATGTTTGCTTGTGCAGAGAAATTGCTTTGTCAAAAAAAAAAAAAAAGAAAGAAAGAAAGAAAAGAATTCCCACAATCAGAACGAAGCACCAGGAATAGGACCAATGTTTTGTTAATAAAACAAAATTCCTCTGTGTTAAAAATGATGGATTTGATGTTTGTTACTAAGCAGAGACTTTTAAGAAATTATTTCAAGAGCACGCCCTTCGCTGTCTGTAACTGTGCTCGCCGTGACACTGAGCAGCCGGGAGGTGCGAGCATCTGATTAAAGGGGAGACGGGGCCCTGCTGATTACGGGGCAACCTTGGCATCCGTTTCTCCTGCTGAGCTGGGTGACAGTGAGCACCTGCAGGACTTTACAAGCGGGAGCCGCGCAGGGGCCTAAGCCGGGCGGCCAACTCCGGTAACGAACCCGGAAAAAGAACACAAACTTGTTTTCCTTCAGAGAGAGAGACAACGTGTCAGGGTTTTCAGGTGCGCATGGCGTGGGGGACGGCCAGGTGCGGCCACTGCACACATCTGCAGGGAGCACTGACGTTACAAAATCAAAGGCTGCACAGCCCGCTTCGATCCGACGGCGACAGGAAACTGCAAAGACGGAAGAATGCTGGAGCTCCCGCGCGGGGAGAGCCGGCTTCCTCGTGCCCGGACGGTGGGACACCCGTCCTCTCCCGACAGCCAGGGCCGCTCACACGCAGAGGTCAGTCTGGGTGTGGTAGAGCGTGTGCCTTTGACCTCCTAAGCAAGGAACGCCGAGTGGAGTATTGCATCCAATTAGCTTCAGCAAACTTTCCACCCCTGCTATATTGTTTTCTAATTATAAGACACACTTGCCACACAAGGCTCAGTAAACAACCAAGAATCCCAAGCCTGATTTTTTTTTTTATAAAGTCTTTATTATATAACAAGTTGGTGGGCCAAACATTCTCATTGTTTAAACACTGGGGGCATGCATTTTAGAAAAATGTTCTTCTTTGCAATGAGTGTGTTTGTGTATCTGTCCATAAATATGGGCAAAAGGTCGCATAAAATGACACGTTTCAATTACTTCTTTAGAGAAAAGAAACAGTTCTTAATTCTAGAAATGTGCGGAGGCAGAGAATACCATTTCTGTTGCTAATGTAATGCAGATTTTTACAAAGTTTTATAACTTTAAAAAAATTACAGATGGAACAGGCTTTTGTCTTTCTCTGTTACCTGGACAAATTCCAGAAAACCCGGAGGACTGGTATAGGTGTTTCCAGCAACAGTGTCACCATGCTGGGTCAGAAATGCTGCCGTGAGAAAGGGAAGGTGGAATTTAACGCCATCTCCTTTCTTCCTCTGAGGAAGACTTTTCAAGAAGGTACACTCAGGTTTACCAATATTTCTACTAAAATAGGAGGTGTAAAGAGAGCCTTCCATAAGGCTAAGATACGCTTTTTTAAAGGGGAAAAAAACCCAAGATAATGAAAATAAAAGTATACCCAGGATGACATTGGATTTGCCTATATTTTACTCAGAGGTTTTACTTATTTTAATGGTTGCATTTAAGAGTTTAGAATATTCAAGCCTCATCCAGCTACAGCAGAAAAAAAAGTTGTGTGATTTAAGTAGTGTCTTTTCCTGCATCATTTCAAATTAGCTTTTATTTTTAATTAAATGTGAAATTGCTTGGTAAGGCTTCCTGTCTTCCTAACTTCCATAGAGAACACATTCATTTCAGCTTCAATTTAGCACTCTGCAGCTTTCTAAGCGCTCAAATAAGTGAAAATTAAAGAGTAATTTAAAAAAAGAATTCCATTAACTACAAAGTGGTCTATATCAAGTTTATTAGAAATTGTGGAATTGCTATAAGAATACATTTCCAGTTTTAAAAATTGGTTTTAAAAGACTTAAGCAGAATGCCACTTAGACAGAAAGATTGGAAGTCGGTTGAGAAAAAGAAACCTTGTTCTCATTAACGGAGGGCACAGCTCAAAACGCAGTCAAAGCTTCAAAGCCTCTTCACGCAGAAGGTTCCTGCATGGCCGTTCCACGCAGGGCGCACGGCTCCCCGTGGAAACATTTCTCTCACGGCACTTTCGTTTTCTGGAGCAATTCGCTGGTGTTCACAAAAAGAGGATAACGGCTTCATGTTTCATTGTCGAGGATTTTACTTCACGTTACTTTTTCTCATTTCACTCAGTTGCTGTCTGAGGGGGTGGACTGAACTTTAGGTAACCTCTTCAGCGTGGCTGTTGGATTTGGGGGGCCTGGAGCTGCCGGCACGGGCTCGGGGCCCCCGGCTCGCACACGGCTGCCAGGACGGGGCCTCTGCCGTCGTCTGGAGAGGGGGTGCTCAGTGAGGAGCCCCCTGCCTGTGGCTCCCTGCACGTCTAGCGATCTAGGAGGACATAGCTGAGTTCAATGGAAAACGGAGGTTCGGTTGCAGGATTCCAAAAAGGAGGTTTGCTGAGAGCGAGGAAACGGGAAAGAGCTGCTTTCCCGGGCTCGTTCTGTTTAATTCGGCTCCGCACAGTCACGGTCTGGCGCAGCGGCCTGGCTTGTGTGCTGCTGCTGCAGGGCGAGCACCTCAGCATCAGGGAAGATTCTAGAACCCAGGGTCCGCAAACAGAAAGCCACAGTCGCTGTGAGGGACTGTCACAGGTCCCTTCTCTGGCGTTGATTACAACCAGTGATCCATTTTAGAGATTTCTAGAAGTCCCTTCCTTGCCATCAACTCCTCGCTGGGAAGGTGGGGTGAGGGGTAAGAGACGTGTTTTGGAGACTGGTTGGAGATGAGCGCAGGTCGTTTCGGACGGCGTCTGTGGGTTTTGTTTTCGAAGAGAATTAAAACAACGTGGAGTGACAGAGTGGCTCGAGGCGTGCCGTGCTCTCCCGTCCTTGGGCCTGGCTCCTGCCGCTCCCTCCCCCCGTGAGGACTCGGTGGGGACGCTGGGACGTCGTAAGGACCACCTGAGCTCGCTCGAACGATATTTCCACCCTATGCATTTGGAAACTGCTAATTTGAGAGCTGACTTTTCAGCAAACCGGCAGGTGTCCCGTGTTTTCAGACCAACTGAAAGGACACTGACTCTCAGGCTCCCGGTCCTTCTGGACGCAATTCCACATTTCAAACAGCGTCAGATCCCAGGCTGCCGCCCGAGCCAAGGCGCAGGTCAGGAGAGCTCTGCGGCTGGACAGAAGGAGGGGATAATCCAGGGTCCCCGGGAAGCTGTGACCCCAGGGGACAGCCGAGGGCTGCCTGAGGGGCCTTGATCCAAGTGGACATAAACCCGCTCACGGCATGAGTGACCGCACCCCTCCTCACCTGGCTCCCCGCCATCCCTCAGAGGAGCCGGCTCCCTCTGCCAGGACTCAGAAGAGCCACATGGACTGTGGAGAGACCCGCGTGTCCCTCGGCGGATGACGGATGGGCGAGGCGTGTGTGTACCTGCCGGGGACTATCATTCAGCCTGAAAGAGGAAGGCAACTCTGGCACACGGAGGACCTGTGGGGGCGTTACGCAAAGTGGAGCAAGCCACCCACTGAAAGGAAAATGCTGCACGACCCCACTTCCACGAGGCCCCCAGAAGAGTCAAATTCACAGCGTCGAAAGGAGAACACTGATGCCGGGAGCTGCGGAGGGGAGACGGGGGTTGGTGTTGGGTGGGGCAGAGCTGCCATGTGGGAGGATGAGGTGTTCTGCAGGTGGGCGGCGGCAGTGGCCACACAGCAAACTAACGTGCTTCATGGCCTTGATGCCACTAAACTGCACACCTAGACGTGGCTAAAATGGCAAATTTTATATTATATATCTTTACCACAATTAAAAAAAAAAGAAATAGCAATTTTTGCTCCACACTAAAATGAAAGGAAAGCCCAGGAACTGCTTCACAAGGCCACAGAGCAGCCACCACTGGCAGCGCTTGATGAGGGAGAAGTGGCCAGAGAAGCCAGGAGGAAGAGCGAGGCCAGGCCTGGCTCTGCCCTGCGCTTCCCGAGTCAGCCTGGGCCCAGCGTGTGCTCATCCCTCCCAACCTCCCTGGTCCGGCCCAGTCCCTGCGCAGGAAGCAGGAGCAGTGGCCCACCGCAGAGGGGACCGGCGCTCCGCTCTCAAGGCTCCGTGCGTGGCCCTCGCCCCTCGCCCTCACTGTCCTCCAGTCAGTCTCCTGGCGTGTCAGTGAGAGGCCGGAGCCGTCTGATTGCCGGAACCACTTCCAGCACGTGACAGAGCCCTGTACTGAGGGCTCTACTCCCCAGACTGCCAGCAGTGCTGTGTGACCTCAGGCAAGTCACTCCACATCTCTGGGCTCCAGTCTCTCCTAATTTTTACAAAGGGGGGATTTGAACAAGATCATCTCAGAGATTCTTTGCAGCTTGGACATCATGTGATTTTGGAATCCCCGTCTATAGTTCTGAGATTAAAAAAAAAAATCTAATGTCCATGTTATTTCCTTAGGACAGACGAGAACAGTCCTGATGTAAGACCTCACTTGCTTATGGTGGCCTGTGTGCACACACGTGGCGAAAAGGAGGACCCGCAACGCTTTTGCTAACGGAGAACACATGTCCCCCCTGCAGAGCCCCATCCCCCTGACCACCTTTGAGGGGCGCGTCTGCCGCGCGGCCACCAGGGGGCGATGCACGCAGCGGATTGTGTCCGCACGTGGGACCCAGCCCCGGCTCCAACTTCAGGGTTTGTTCTTTCCTGGCGTCCCGCAGGGTCCTTCTCCGGGGGCTTCATGCCTCCCACGTCTTCTTCCAGGGCCCGAGCACACATCTGGAGGCAGCTGAAGAACTGAGACTGTCCAAAACCAGGATATTTTGTAATCACCAAGTAGAAGCCATTGAACAATGAAACTGGCTGTAAAACACCGTAGAGTCAGGTACTGGTCGCCCGGCAGAGTGACCCACGCGAGGAAGCTCAGGGCTTGGAAAGCAACCGTGGGGCACCGCGGGTGGCGGGCGGCTCAGGCGGGTGAGTTTCATAAGCTCGAGCTGGGAAGGCGGGTGGCCGGGTGCCCGGGTGGCCTGGTGGCCTGGTGGTCGGGCCCCGTCCGAGGGCCTCTTGGCTCACTGTGCCGCCAGCAGCTTGATTCCATCGCAGTGTGATGTGACCCACAGCCATGTCTGCGATGCTGCGCCGGGGGACCGATGCTGTTGCCAGATTGAAACAGGCAGAATTACTCTGAAAGGGAGAATAGTGCGAAGCTCCTTTCTTTCCCAAACATTCCACTCCCCTGTCCTCATGGCCTCTGCTCCGGTCCAGCCAGAGACGCTGCTTGTGTCCTGCGAGCCAGCCCTCCATCCACCAACCCAACGGCACATCCACCCGCTTCAAGGGACACGCATCTGTGTCCTGCACTTTGGCTCCTTCCTCCCCGACACCTGCTGCCGTTAGCGCCCCGACTCGAGCTGCTTTGAAGGTCACGGCCCCTCTGCGTAGCTGAGCCGCCCTCACGGTGAGAGCGCCTCCTAAAAGGGCTGCGCCTGTGGGAACCCACTAACCCTGAATGAGGGTGGGGCAGTGAGCAGAGACTGTCCTGGGCTGGCACTGGTGAAGACTCACTTTGTTTTCCAATCACCTAACATGGTGACTTTACTGGTGATTGATTTTCAATGGCAGCTTTAACTTCCCCTGCCCCTCACTTTTGCCGTCATATAGTGATCCGAAAATCTTGAAAAGACCAAGGTGTCACGTGGGAAGTGCTGCCATGGACCGTGCAACCCCAAGCCCTTTATCCCGGGAGCCACCAGTGAGGGCTGCCCGTGGCTGACAGCACCGCACTAGAGCAGAGACCTGGCGCCGCTGGGGTCACAGACAAGTAATTATTTCAACCCAACTTGGTTATACACGTGTGTAAATGGCTACTGAATTATTCGTTCAACACACATTTATCTAAAGCCTGTGGTACGCAGGACAAAGTTGTTAAACCTTAAGGGTGTCACAAAAATAAATTCGACAGGTTCCTTGGTGTCGAGGAGATCACCTATGAGAAACAAGACTCACACACAGGTAAGTGTAGGAGATAGAGTGACAGTCTTTAGGCTTGGGAGAAACGCCTTCAACTTCGTTTCTTACTCCCTGGTTGAGTTCTTTGCCCGCCTATCCACGTGATCCACATGCCTCTGTGCCCACTGCGTGCCGGGCACCATTCGGGCACTGGGGCGCTGAGATGAGGAAGACAGAGCTATTGGGGACAAAGAGAGCCTCAGTGCAACTAAAGACCTGCCACTTCCCTCTGGCCAAGATGCAGCAACAGATCAGACTTACCCTTCCATCCGAAACGAAACAAAACCCAGACCCAATATATGAAATAGTAGTTTCCAAAACCCTGGAGGCAGGCAATGAAGGACATGAGCCCTGTGGGATGGCAAAGAAACGAGGTGAGCCCTGTGGTAGCCCAATTTACAGTCATGGGTTTTCAGACCACAGCACAGGGAGTGGGACCCAGGCAGAGCCCCTCAGACCTCCTGAGTTGAGAGTCTGGGGAGACCAGTGCAAGCGCATTTTGCAGGGCAGAGCTCCAGAGCTGCAGAGAGCGCCCAGAGATCTGCAGAGCTCATCCGCATCTGACCAGCAGGTATGTGTGAGGAAACTGCCCAAGACTGAGAAAAAATCACCTTAAAGCATGAGAGGCACTCACGTAGGTCTTGGAGTCACGCCTGTTCCTGCCAGCCAAACTGGAAACCTCGGAGGGGATCAGGTGGAGCACTCAGCACTTGCCTCAGTCGTGGACAGTAAGTCCCCTGGATAAAGTGAGGCTCTGCTCCCACCTAACAAATCTTAAAAGCAAGGCCCGAGAGGACCAAGAAATTCAATCACATCTTAGAACAAAGCTCAAGAACATTTGCAGAAATACAAACACACCCAGCACCCATCAGAATGAAATTCACAATATCTGGCAACCAGTCAAAGATTTCGAGTGAGCAAAGAAACAGAAAAATATGACCCATACGGAGGAGAAAAATAAAATAAGTCAATCAAAGCCCACCCCAAAGTGACGCAGATGTTAGAATTAGCAGACAAAGAAATTAAAAGTTACCGTAACTGTATCCCATATGTTTAAACAGGTAAAAATGTGGAAGATATAAAAAGGACAAATTAAACTTCTAGAGATGAAAACTATAACGTCTGAAATGAAAAACACACTGGGTGGATTAATGGCAGATTACATGTTGCAGAGGAAAATATTCATGAACTTGAAGACATAGAAACTCTCCAAAAGGAAACAAATAGGGAAAAAAAGGAATTTTGGGTGTTTTGTTTTTAAGTGAAGAGTATCAGTGAGGTATGAGACAACTCAGGTGCCTAACATACGTGAAATTGGAGTCCCTGAAGGAGAGCGGAGAGGGGGTGAGAAATACATTTGAAGAAATAATGGTCAAGCATTTTTTCAAATTTGATGAAAACCGTAAACCCATAGACCCAAGAAGCTTAATGACGAGGAGACAGCATGAAGACAGAGCCGCTGAGACACATCGTAACCAAATTGCCCAAACCAGCGATGGACAAGGGACGCTTCAAAGTGGCCGGAGAAAAGTGGCGCTTTACGTGCAGAGGACAAATGACAAGATGAGAGGAGATTCCTCCTCAGGAGCAATTCAGGCGAGAAGACGGAGGAGCAACGTATTTAAATCACAAAAGCAAAAAGATGCCAACCTAAAATTCTGTGCCCGCCTACAGTATCTTCCAACGACAAAGGTAAGACAGAGCCTTTTGTTTTTCGAGAAACACAAACTGAATTTATCACCAGCAGACGCACCTGCAAGAGCGTCCAGGAAAGTTGCTCAGGAGAGTGACGCCGAAAGGAAACACGGTCCGCACGCGGGGGTGCAGCGTACCGGGAAGGCAGCCGCGTGGGCGCAGCCATCAGTGTCCCTCACTATGTAGATCGCTTTAAAGTAACATCGACTATTTAAATAAAAACGGCAGCACAGTATGACGTCTACAGCACACGTTAAGTAAAATGAACACTCTTAGCAGAAAGGCGGGAGGGGAGGGGGGACACGGAAGTAGCTGCCGTGAGGTTCTTACACCTAAAGTCGCTCGAAGTCACGTCAAGGTAGGTGCTGTGAGGACGTACAGATGTTTGCCATAAGCCTTGGGCAGCCACTGAGTAGCGAAACTATGAGTTAAAGCTAATAAGCAGACAAGGGGATAAGTGGAATTATAAAAGCTATTTAATTAATCTAAGAAAGGGGGATAGAGGAATGGACGGTTCAAATAGCAGGACGCTAGACCCGAGCTGACCCGTGGTAGCGACCGCAGTAAATGCAAATTGTGCAACTGCCTCCCTAGAAGGCAGATGTTGTCCGCCTGGATAAAAAGCAGGTCTATGCTGCGCACAGGAACCCACTGCAAACGTAAAGACACAAGTACGTGAAAAGCAAAGAGATGGAAAGAGGTACACCATGCTAAGACCGGTCAACCGTAAGTCTGAAGTGGTGACATTCACACCAGGCAAAGCAGACCTCACAGCACAGATCATCGCCAGGGACAAAGAGGGTCATTTTGTAACGATAAAGGTGTCAATTCCTCAAAAAGACATAACAATCCTAAATGTTTATGCATCTTATTATACAGCCTCAAAATATATGAAGCAAAAGCTGGTAGAGCTACTAGAAGAAGTAGACAAATTCGTAATTATTAGCAGAGATTTCGATTCCCCTTTGTCAATAACTGACAGAACGCACAGAGAGGAAATCAGCAATGACGTGTTAACGGAAGGCTGGACAGCACCGTCGACCAACGCGGTTTACCTGGCACAGAATACTGCATGCAATCACAGAACACACGTGATTTTGAAGTTCACGTGAAACATTGTGAGTCATAAAACAAGCCTCAAAAAAGATATTAAAAGAGTAAAGGAGGCCGGGCGCGGTGGCTCACGCCTGTAATCCTAGCACTCTGGGAGGCTGAGGTGGGCAGATCGCTCAAGGTCAGGAGTTCGAGACCAGCCTGAGCAAGAGCGAGACCCCGTCTCTACTATAAATAGAAAGAAATTAATTGGCCAACTAAAAATATATAGAAAAAATTAGCCGGGCATGGTGGCACATGCCTGTAGTCCCAGCTCCTCGGGAGGCTGAGGCAGAAGGATCACTTGAGCCCAGGAGTTTGAGGTTGCTGTGAGCTAGGCTGACGCCATGGCACTCTACAGCCCAGGCAACAGAGTGAGACTCTGTCTCACAAAAAAAAAAAAAAAAAAATACATACTTTATGACTCCATTTATATAAAATTCAAAAATAGGGAAAACCACTCTGTGATATTACAAGGCAAAAAGTGATTACCTTTGGGGAAGAAGGGAGAGGTAATGATTGGTAGGGGGCTTCTTAGAAGGTGGAAACATCTTATATCTTGATTTGATTTGATCCTTCATGGCTTCTAGCTAACTCCAACTTATTTTCTGGATCTCAACTCAGGCCCTAACTCCAGGGGAAACTTCTGACTGTTCAAAGCTGCTCTGGAGCAACCAGTCAGGAAGCACTGTGTGCTTATTACACCCCTTATTCCACTCTCTTGTACTTTTGTGTTTGGTTGTCCATCTCTCCTAGAGAGAGACGGGCCCTGTGTGTGTGCCTCACCTCTATCTACTCAGTGCCTCATGGCTGGTAGGAGCTCCAGGAAAAGATTTAGGGAGAAAGTGACCCTGGAGGTAGCTTATAAGTATTAAGACATTGGAGCCTGGGGATGGCACAAGCCTCACAAGATATACAGTAAGGAATTACATAAAATCCAGAGAAAGGCAGCTCAAATAATAACAGACAGAACAGAGCAATGATTAAGATGTTTCCATCCAGTCCAAGGGCCAGAAAGTAGGCATGAACACAAGACTGTAGGAGGTGCAAAATTAACTTTACTTTACATTAGCCCAGTATTCATTAATTTAAAATGTGGTTTCCTGTTCATTATTCATTCAACAAAAACTGAGCACCCTTTGCTCAGTACTTTGCAAGGACAGTGAATAGATAAAGGAGGCCCAGTTCCTCTCTCAAGGAGCTCACTGTCTAGTTTATCTTTACAACCTTGTACATCCTTATTCCCATTTTACAATTAAGGACATTAAGGTTGAACTGTGGTTAAGAGCACAAGCTCACCAGGTGTGGTACTTTAAGCAAGTTATTTAACCTCTGTACGGCTCAGTTTCCTCAAAGTAAAATGGGAATGGTAATATCTACTTTGTGGGGTTTTGAAGATTAAGCATAAAAATAGACAATAAAGTGCTTAGCTTGATACTGGACACGTAGTAAGCATTCATTTAGCCATCATTAAGTGGTGTGCAAAGCATTTACAGTACACGTTTATTTACTCACTTCATTCTTGTCCTCCCTCCAAACCTGCTTGCAGCTCCTCTACTTTGCTTTTCCTCTCAGGCCCTAAGCAAAACCTTTCTTATAACCTTGATGCACCAGCCAATCATTTTATGCCTTGCTCTTGCTCTGATCCCTCTGATCTGCATTCTCCTTTTCTTTATCTCCCATTTTCTTCCTGGCCTTTCCCTCTCTTCTCTCCCCAGACTCCTTACCTTTGGAGGCTGTATGGCTATGGAAAAACACGTATTTAAGTGCTGAGTCTCAGTTTTCACATCTGAAAAATGGGAATAATGCTATTTGTAGGATTGCTTTGTGGAGTAGATGAGATTAAAGTGCAAGCGCTGTGTCTAAATCTCCCAGTGCCTTCAGAGAGTTCGTTACTGACAACTCTTAGCTCTATTCCCCTTTAGCCACTTCCTCCCCTTCTGGTTGCAGTCCAACTGTGGGACTTAGAAATTCCTCGAATTGAATGTTAGGAAATAACTCCAATCAGAGTGCAGCCTTCCTAGTTGTTCCCGCCTTCTATGCTAAACGAACCAATCAGATCGTCCGGAGTGTGGCGCGGTATAGCCGCTTGGAGACCACCTCGAACGGAGCTTGCACTTTTCTCCCTCCATGCGCCCAGCCTCTTCTCGCCTCGCATCCCAGCTTCCTAGCCTTGGAAGACGGGACCGTCCTCTTCCTTGTTCCAGCCCCTCAAATTCTGACATCGAAAGGGTTGAACGGCAGAGGCCGGAAGTGTGTGCAGCACCCGCGGGTCCCCTGCAAATCGACGCCGGAAGTAGTAACTGCTGGAGAAACGGTCCGCTGGGTTCATTATGGCGGCAATTCCCCCAGACTCTTGGCAGCCCCCCAACGTTTACTTGGAGACCAGGTGAGGGGGTTCGGGCCTCTGGGACTGGGCTGGTGGAGGCGACGAGGACCCTGGGTCTCGCCGCGGGGCTCGGTTTCTGGCGCACTCCTCCGGGAGACCGGCCTCCACGTGGAGGGGCGTGGAGCGGCGCTGTGAGGGTCCCCTGAGGGCCGAGAGGGGACAGCACCGCCCGGCTCGGACTCGCGCTGAGACCTTCTCGACAGCGGCTTGATTGTTCTCCTCCCTCCATTCTGTTCATTCATTCATCCATTCATTCAACCAAAGTGTAATGAGTCCACAAGTCAGGCACATAGGATCTGAATTCTGAGGATACGGAAGTAGATAAAACACACATGGCCTTGCCTTTAGAAGCTTACAGTGTACTGAAGAGACAGGTAGGTAAATAAGTGATAAGTAGTATAGTTATATAAACAAATTACTATGAAAATACAGGAAGAAGTACATTTTTCCCACTATCAAAGAGTGATATAACTAACCTGCTAGTACCATGCCCCTGATGTGTCATCCCATTTAGTTTAATCCTCCCAGCATCTCAAATCATGAAGGTATTATTTCACCTCCTCCCCCTCCAGTATTAGCTGGGGAAATGCCAAATTTTACGTTAACGGAGTTGGTTAAGTGGGAGAACCTCGTTTGGAGCCTGGGCTGCGAGTCTCACATGCTAGGTTCCTTAGCCCCATTTATTTATTCCTTTGCCTCTTTAGAAGAAGCTCAAAGTGAGCTTTCAAAGTTGAACAAGGGATCCTGCTCAAAAAACTTAAATAAGTTCTTGCTGCTATAACAGTATGAAGTTAAAACTTCTTAGTCTGGCATTCAAGGTGATTTTTTTTTCATCTTCTTGCCTACCTACATTCCCCCATCAGCAGCCAGGAGCCTGCCAAATTCTCTCTGCCTGTCTTTCTGTTCTTGCCTATGCTGCTTTCAACCAGAGCACAGAGTTCTCTCAGTCCCCTCTATATTTGCTCATGCTGTTCTTGCTCCCTGGCCATCTTCTCCAACTTTTTTTATGACAAAATTCTGCTTCTTCAGGCCCTAACCTGTAATTTCTGAATTCCCAATAGTATTTTTTTTTTAAATTTAAATCCAAGCAATGTAGAGGTACATTGAATAAGAAGTGAAAGCCACCCGCCCCCGAAAACAGTACCAACAGTTTATTGGATTACCACGCGGATCTTTTTCTATGTACATATAAACATATCTCTCTTTTATGTCTACTTTTTAACAAAAATGGAATCAAATCATACTATAATATGTTTTTTCTATAACGTACTTTTCTTTTAGTAATACATGTAGCTGCCTGTAGTATGAATAATTGATATTTTAGTCATTTCCTCTTTGAAGGACATTTAAGTTGCTTCTCTTTTTTTAAAAAGATTTTTTAATTTTTATTTTTTTTTAGTTTTTATTTATTTATCTTTGAGACAGAGTCTTACTCTGTCGCCCTGGGTAGAGTGCAGTGGCATCATTGTAGCTCACTGCAACCTCAAACTCCTGGGCTCAAGGGATCGTCCTGCCCCAGCTTCCCAAGGACTGCAGGTGTGTGCCATGATACCCAGACAAGTTTTCTCTTTTTAGTAGAGATGGGATCTCATTCTTGCTCAGGCTGATCTCGAACTCCTGAGCTCAAGCAATCCTCCTGCCTCAGCCTCCAGAGTGGTAGGATTACAGGCATGAGCCACCGCACCCAGCCAAGTTGCTTCTCTTTTTTTGGTATGGCAAATGATGGGATGAACATCCTTGCACATACTGTTTCCTTAGGCACTTTTGTAAATTTTCCTAGAGAATAGATACTTAGAAGTTGAAATTGCTGAGGTATGCACATTTCAGAATTGTTCAAGGACTTCCTGACTGCTATTCCAAAAGGTTATTTCCTGTATTTTAAAAATATCCACTAGATTATAAGCTCCATGATGGAAAAAGCACCTGGAATAGTGCCTGGCACAGAGTAATTATTGATCTGTGTTGAATGGTAGCAGTGTAAAAGGGGGTTGTAGGCAGAAAGGCTGTTAGAAAGCTGTTTTCTAGCACATTCCACATATATTTCATAGAGTACCTACACTGTGCATAGCACTGTGTTAGGCACTGGGTATCCAGGCTATACAGAGTTGACTCAGTTCTTACATTCTTGTAGTTTAAAGTATAAATGAGTGATGGAGTGGAGGGGAAAGCACCTGTCCTGTCTCTTCTTTTTCCGTTAGCAGTATTGGGGAGAAAAAAGCACTCATCGTATCGGATAGGTTCAAAGGTTTGAAGTAATCAGGTTTTGCCTTTGTTGTACTTCCTCCCAAACACGCACAAACTACCTTTTTCATTTTCCATTGAAATATTTTTGAGCAGGTAACATATTTACATGGATCAAAAATATAAAAGTTGTAAAAAACCTCAATTGAATATCTTTCTGTCTCTATCTACCCACTCCCTACCCCCACCCAGAAACTTCTACATGTATAAATATGAACTACCAATATTTTAATGTCCTTTTTTAAAATCTAAATATTAAAAATAAGAATTTTTCCCCCTAATTTAGGGGTTGGTCATATTGGTTTCAGATGATCAGTGACTTTTGTATATAAGGTATTAGAATTATGAGTTGTCCACCGTTATTTTACTTAAAAGAAGTACCAGAAGTCTCTGCATGTTTTACTCAAAAGAGACAATCTGTGTTTATGTTACTTGCATTGTATTGTTTTCCTTTGCTGAGCATGAAATCAGTGGTTATCACAATTTCATTACTTAACAAGCTTGAAAATCAAGAGTTCTGGAACAGTTCCACAAAATTCCTATCTGCTGTGACCTTGTTCTTGACTGGAGCTGTGCTGTCCTCTCTCCTTGCAGCATGGGAATCATTGTGCTGGAGCTGTATTGGAAGCATGCTCCAAAAACCTGTAAGAACTTTGCTGAGTTGGCTCGTCGAGGTTACTACAATGGCACCAAATTCCACAGAATCATCAAAGACTTCATGATCCAAGGAGGTGACCCAACAGGAACAGGTACAGTTGGACCGACATTAGTTTCTAAGGTCTCACTCTGTCATAACTGGGTGATAAGGCAGCCAGAGCTCTCTTTTCCCACTTACTAGGGACTGTGTTGATTGATTCTGGTGACACCTCCTGCCTCCCCAAAAACATATATGAAGTTGACCAGAAACCAATTTTGACTCCGGGGCTTGGTAGAGTTTTTTATAACTTCCACATATTAGTCACTGAGAGAAAATATTTGTCTGAACTGTAGTGGTACATAGAGTAGTCTGGTCAATCGGAAGCAAAGAAAGACATCATTCACAATGTTTTTTTTTTTTTTTTTGAGACAGAGTCTTGCTCTGTTGCCCAGGCTAGAGTGCTGTGGCATCAGGCTAGCTCACAGCAACCTCAAACTCCTGAGCTCAATTGATCCTTCTGCCTCAGCCTCCCAAGTAGCTGGGACTACAGGCATGTGCCACCATGCCCGGCTAATTTTTTCTATATATTTTTAGTTGTCCAGCTAATTTCTTTCTATTTTTAGTAGAGACGGGGTCTCAGTCTTGCTTAGGCTAGTCTTGAACTCCTGACTTCGAGCGATTATCTGGCCTCGGCCTTCCAGAGTGTTAGGATTACAGGCATGAGCCACCGAACCCAGCCCCATTCACAATGTTTTGAGAAGAATAAAATATTGGCATCCTTCATTGATTCATTCATTTAACAAATTTTGAGCATCTGCTTTGTTTCTGATATGTTTCTAAGCTCTAAGGATATAGCTGTAAACAAAGACAGAATTCCTGTTCTCAGTAAAGCAGGTAAAGGGTATGGGAATGCAATTTTAGTAGAAAGAGAAGTCCTCTCTGAGAACATGTTATTGGTGAAGAGATATGAATGAAGTAAGAGAGTGAACCTTGTGAGAGCATTCTGGGTGTCGGGAAGAGCAAGGACAGAGGCCCTGAGGCAGAGCGCATGCTGGAGATCATGTACATGTACCTTACAGGGCATTGTAGGGACCTTGGGTTTTATTCTGAGTAAAATGGGAGCCATTGGAGAGTTTGAGAAAAGGAGTGACATGATCTGACCTATTCTTTAAAAACATCACTCTAGCTGCTATTTGGACAATAGATGTAGGGGCAAGAATGGGTGCCAGGGACAAGTTAGGAGTCTAGTCTAGAAATATGTGTTTGGACTAAGCTGATTGTAGGAAAGGTGGGAAGAAGTGATTGGATTTATGTTACGTTTTGATAGAAATAGAGTCAATAGGATTTGCTAACAGATTGGATGTACAGAGTGAGAGAGAGAGATGGTCAAGGATGATTGCAAGGTTTTTGACCTGAATCTACTCAAATGAGGAAGGCTGAGGGAGGAGCAGGTTTGGAGGGGAAAGATCAGGAATTTGGTCATGGACGTGTTATGTTTGAAATACAGAAGTCTCTCAGTATCCATGGGGGATTGGTTCTAGGACTCCACGTGAATACCAAAATCCAAGGGTGCTCAAGTCCCTTGTACAAAGTGGTGCACATATGCACATCCTCCCCTACACTTTAAATCATCTCTAGATTACTTATAATACCAAACACAGTGTAAATGCTGTATAAATAGTTGTTATACTGTATTGTTTAGGGAATATAGTAAACGGTCTGTACATGTTAAGTATAGACGCTTTTTCTCCCCAAATATTTTCAATAGAGGTTGGTTGAATCCATGAATTCGGAGCCCACAGATGCAGAGGGCTGATTGTACTTAAAGATCTTCAAGTAGATATGTAGAATAAGTAGCTGTTTATGAATGTGAGGTTCAAGGAAAGACCTGGTATGGAGGTATAATTTGGGAGTTACTGGCATTTAGATGGGATTTATTAGGGAAACCTGGTAGAACACTTATTCATTTTAAGGGCCCTTGCTTCGCAGTCGGTTTTTTTTTCTCTGCTAATTCCTGCTCTTTTGCCTTTAAACAAGTTTTGTTCTCTCTGTGGCAGTCTTTTCTCAGTCTTATTCCTTGTCATTCTCATTGTCTCCTTATTTATCCTTTATGGCTGGAAGTACTTAATTTTTTTGATGTGTATGGGCATATTTCAAAGTACAGACTATATAGGAAAGTAGAAAAAAGGAAAAAATCATTCATAAGCATAGCTCCTAAAGATTTCTAACCACCATTAGCTAATCCCCTATTTTCCCACCTCTCAGAAATAAGAAATGTTAACTTTTGGTAGCCATTGATCTAGACATCTTTCTTTCTTTTTTCTTTTTATTAAAAAACTTTGGGAGGAGTGGGCCAGGTGTGGTGGCTCATGTCTGTAATCCTAGCACTCTGGGAGGCCGAGGTGGGAGGACTGCTTTAGGCCAGGAGTTCGAGACCAGTCTGAGCAAGAGCAAGACCCCATCTCTACTAAAAATAGAAAAAATTGGCCAGGCGTGGTGGTGCATGCCAGCTACTTGGGAGGCTGAGGCAGGAGGGTTGCTTGAGCCCAGGAGTTTGAGGTTGCTGTGAGCTAGGCTGATGCCACAGCACTCTAGCCTGGGGGACAGAGCAAGACTCTGTCTTAAAAATAAATAAATAAAAGAGTCAACTTGATTTTCCACCGCCCCCCCTCTTAATTTTTGTTAGTTTTATCGTTTTCTGTTCTGCACCCATAATTCATTTAGCTATAGTGCGGGTTCTGCATTTCAGTGGATTTAGTGCTTACCACTCAGCTTTTATCTTCACAAATGCTAGAGGGCAATATTTCCCGTCCAGTGGTTTTGTATTACAAGGGCAAGAGGGTGTTATATTTTTGAACTTGTTTATGTTTGAGAATTTCTGCTTGTTGCTTTTATACTTGAAAAAGAGATTGCACGTTTGCATGCTTAGTCCCCTCGCTACGCGATGCCCTGTGCCGCCTCGGGACTCTGCAGAGTCTCCGCCAGCAAGACGGCCCACCAGATATGGCTCCTGGTCCTTGGACTTTTCAGCCTCCATAACTGTAAGAAATAAATTCCATTTTTGATGAATTTGAAAGAAACTAAAAAGACAGTGACTGGGTATACTATTGTTGGGCCACACTCACTCTCTCAGATCTTTTTAGACGATTCTGATCCATTGCTTGTTAGTTCTGAACATAGTTTTTGGAGAATACTGAAGCCAAATTTACTCCTTCCTTCAATTTGGGGATACATTTTTTTTGCTTCTATTTCTGAATATTTTCTTTTATACTTACTGGATTTTCTAATTCAGGAAATTAGTTATTCTTTGTTTCATCACCTTTGCCTTCCATATTTGTCACATTTCTTTTGATTGTGTGAGGTGATTTTTTTCCTGTGTTCTCTCAAGTAATCTGAGATCTTTATGCCTGACTCAATTTTTAGTCATGTCTATTCTGTTCTTTACTGTTCTGGTTTATTAGCTCTTCATTGGTGTCATTTGGAGACCCAGTTTGTTTCCTTAGCTTTGCAATCCTTTCACTGTATTCTATGCTATATTATCTTTTTTTTTTTTTTTTTGTGAAAGAGTCTCACTCTGTTGCCCCGGCTAGAGTGCCGTGGCGTCAGCCTAGCTCAAAGCAACCTCAAACTCCTGGGCTCAAGCGATCCTCCTGCCTCAGCCTCCCGAGTAGCTGGGACTGCAGGCATGCGCCACCATGCCCGGC